>VYZQ01030263.1:9315-39606 GCA_013400655.1 Mystacornis crossleyi
GCTGCCACTTTGCCTCCCACAGCTCTCTCTGACAGAGGATGTTTTCATTTGTGCAGGTATGTTGTGCGGCATGATCGCAATAGCAGACACTGTCAAGCAGGAGGCGGCCCTTGCTGTGCACACACTGCAAAGCATGGGAATAGACGTGGTGCTAATAACAGGGGACAACAGGAAAACTGCAAAAGCCATTGCTACTCAGGTATCTGCTTCTCTGTGTTTCAAAAGGCTACATTATGAGGTTCTAAAACTCTGGTTTGCCCTGGCGAATTTGAAGCAGGAACTTCAGTTTCCCTGGATACATTAAATGAAGACTAATTTTTATTGAACTGGACTGAAAATCAGGTGAAGTCCTATGGCATAGTAGAGGCCAGTGGTTGCATTAAGATTCCACTGAAGACATGCAGTCAGTACTTCCCCAGAGGAATAGTTTCTTGCAGTAATTTGTTAGTTGCTGTACTGAAGCCTCCTGTATCCCTTTGCTGAAAGGCAGACCTGTTTGGTTAGTGGTGAAGGAAAGTTCCTTGAAGTTTCTTGAAGTTAAGGAAGTGTGGATTTTTCATATCTTAAAGGGCAACGTAACAATATGAATTATTGTTAAGAAGCATAGCAGTCTAAAGGAGGTTGGGTTTATTTGAGATTTCCCCAATCTCAAACTACAAATTAAAAGTCAAATTCTCACTCTACCTTGCTATGTTTCCACTCTCTCAATCTTCATTTCGCTCTTTCCCTTTGCATTGGTCTACTTCTGATCTTACCATGTGCCACTTTGCTTTCCTCAGGTATCCCACCACACAGCTGACTCAGCCAGCACTGTGGTATGCACGTTCTTCTGTGCTGTGAGGTCTGTTTTGTTTCTCCACGTGGTTCTTTAATCCTCCTCCTACTGGGTTTCATGCTTTTCCTTTTGTGTTCAGTTATGGTAAAGGGCTTTCCCACTCAACTTTCTTTGTCAAGGGGAAAAAGGTCTTTCAGAAACAAGCTTGAATTTATGGTTCCAGGAACTCAGATGAGTGTTTTAGACAAGCTTAGTCTGTGCCAACCTACATTTTCATTGAATTTTTGGAGCATACTTACTTTCCAATGAAAAGAAATGGGCAGCAGTTCTAAAAACGTTATAAAATGTTACTTTTTAAAGAGTTAAAAGAGAGCTTCTATCTTACGTGGTGAAAAGCTGCTTCTGCCTGGTGAAGCAGCCAAACAAAGGGCATTATCCCAGCACTGTTTAATAGACTCATCTATTTTTCAACTACAACACTAGATCCGTTGGTAGCAACTCCACATTAGTTGAGATGTGAATGGGTAGAAACATTTAGCCAGCCCTCTGCTTTATTTTTATAATCTCCCTGAGACTTGCAGATATTTGTCTCTGTGTTTCCCCTGCTGTAGCTGCTTGATCATACATGGTTCCTGTGTTGCATTATCTGCTTGAAGCTTCTGCAAAGGGATCTGGACCAGCTGGATTGATGGGCTGAGGCCAGTTATGTGAGATTCAAAAAGGTGAAGTGCCAGGTCCTGCACTTGTGTTACAACAACCCCTGCAGCACTACAGGCTGAGAGCAGAGTGGCTGAAAAGCTGCTCAGCAGGAAAGGACCTGGGAGTGCTGGTTGACAGCAGCTGAACATGAGCCAGCGTGTGTCCAGGTGGCCAAAAAAGCGAGTGGCATCCTGGCCTGTATCAGTAATAGTGTGGCCAGCAGGACCAAGGGAAGTGGTGGAGTCACTACCCTTGAAGGTATTTAAAAGACATGCAGATGTGGCACTTGGGGACATGGTTTAGTGGTGGACTTGTTGTTCCTGAGTTATCAGTTGGATTTCATGATTTTAGAGATCTTTCCCAACTTAATTTATTCTAGGATTCTTTGATTTCACTGAAACTTTTATTGGTGCATCATGCAGCATGCTGAAAACTGCCTCTTTTAACCACTGAACCTTTATTGCTAGGGCAGTGGAGCTTCAGAAGCCATGCAGGGCATGATGCTAAGGGCAGAGTATGGTTTGCCAGCATCTCTGCAGTAGGAGGGGGCTGTCATCAAGCCCGTTCTTATGCCAAAGGCACATAGCTCTTCAGTTTTCTGTGTAGCTTGCGTTGCCCTCACCATAATCAGTTTGGTTGATGCTCCTGTTTGCCCTTCACCTAGAGCAGCAAAGGGCTCTTCCTTTCAGCATGAAGCATGTCACCAGCTGGGTGTCTTTCTTTGTATGTAGGTTGGGATCAAAAAAGTCTTTGCGGAGGTTCTTCCTTCTCACAAGGTTGCAAAGGTCCAGGAGCTCCAAAATGGAAAGAAGAAGGTTGCAATGGTTGGCGATGGAGTCAACGATTCCCCTGCACTAGCCAAGGCTGATGTTGGAATTGCAATTGGAACGGGCACCGATGTTGCCATTGAAGCTGCAGATGTTGTTCTTATCCGAGTGAGCATTACAGTTCTGACCCGTCCCCTTTTATTACTGACACTCTTCTTTTTGGTTTAGTATTCTGAAGACTGCATGTGGAAAACGTTCAGTGCTTTTCTGTCTTGCAGAATGATTTGCTGGATGTAGTTGCCAGTATTCACTTATCGAAGAGAACAGTTCGAAGAATACGAATAAATCTGATTCTTGCCTTAATTTATAATATGCTCGGAATACCCATAGCAGCAGGTATGTGACTGCCAGAGCTCAGCTTGTCAAAGACAGCAGCACAGCTGATCTCTGTGGTGCCTCTTATAGGATTGATTTCCTGCTCAAGGAACTGAAGAGAGGTTCCTAGATTATTTAAAACTTCGTAGAAGGAGGGCAAAAGAAATACTTTTTTTCCCATATTTTTTTATCGCTTTGCTTGCCTCTTGGGAATAAATACTTCTAGATGAAATTAAAACCATGCTCTTACTTCATATAGCAGTGCTTGGGGATTAGTTTCTGTATATTCAAACCTGTCTCTAATCAGGTGTACCATCCCCCTTTTGGGTGCTCCCTCTTTTATTCAGCCTGAATCACACATTTTCTCTCCTATTACTTGTATTCTCCATGCCTTTGTCAGACATCTTCTCATGCTCCAAATTCCTACTTAAAACTTACTTCAAGTATTCCTTGTTTTGTTTATGAGTAACTTCCCCCTCCTTTTTCCATACTATTGCCTTGTCTTTCTGTTGCCTTTGCTGTGTTTCATATGTGCAGAGTGTCTGGGAGGGACAAATAGTCTTACCCTGTGGCTGCAGTCTTGTAGCTGTATTTGTGCAAAGGTCATCCCTTGCAATGGAAGGGACACGTTTAGTAATAAGTGAGTAAATACATATATTGATCTAGTTGTGTTTATGAGGTCTCAGCAAGTTGTGTTGTAGAACTGCTGATCTGTTCTATGATATGCCGGGACGGAAATCGCCGTGCTGGGATGACCAGCTCAGGCTCATGCCCATATGTTTTTTTGCTAGGTGTGTTCATGCCTGTTGGCCTCGTACTTCAGCCTTGGATGGGATCAGCTGCAATGGCAGCTTCTTCTGTGTCTGTCCTGCTGTCTTCCCTGCAGCTGAAATGGCAAGTTGTCTCGTGTTTATCAGCTGGGCAACTGTGGCAGTACTGAGGCTGGGACTCAAGTGAGACACTGCTTTGGGTTCCTACATCTAAAAGTACCTGAAAGTCCATTAGCTTGGGGTTGTTCTGTCTAATCCTTGGCTCCAAAAGAGACAGGTGTCACTATTGTGAACTTACCTGGACTGAGACAGTATGGAGTCTTCTTTAATTAGCAGCTACAAGTGTGACTGGATGTCACCTGGGCCCATGTGGTGGAGATCTAGTTCAACACCAAGTAAAGTAATGATCAGGATGTTTTGCTGTGAATATCAAATGAACAATTAGTTTGAGAGTTAATTCTCCATAATGTAACAGTAGATTTTAAAATAAACATTTTTACCTGTTTGGTTTTTATTTTTGTCTATTTAAATTAGCCAGAGAGAAACAGCGAAGCAGTATATTTACTCTTTTGCACCTTGCTACAGATAAGGCATCTTTCTTTATTCTTTTGGAAGCAAACCAATTTCTGAACTATAACAAGATTTTTCAAGTTGTATTCATTTTAATGCTACATTTTTTGGGGTGCCCTTTTTGGCAGTTACAGTGAACCTGTTCTTAACAGCATAGAAAGCAATCACTTTTCAAGAATAAGACTTTTTATGGTGCCTGAAATTGGTCCAAACATTCACATATTTTTACTGTAGCTGGGGTCTTCTGTAAGTTACAGTATACTACAGTACAGTATAGTATAAACTAATATAGGTAATCTGTTGCTACATCATGTTTCTAATCTTGCAAATGCTCAATGAGACCACAGTATAAAATACAAATGACATACATACATGTCTGTTTGTGGAATCAGCCCTACCACTACAGGATTTTCATCCTAAAAGGTTTCTGTGTATAGTTATCCAAAGGCTGAGAAATTTTTATAAAGGAATTCCTTAATTCTTTGTTTCTTTTGACCTTGTGCTGATTGCATGAAGTGTCACACACCTTTTTGTGTAGATATTGAGAACCCCCTAAAAAATATTTGGCTTCAGATTTATGGAAGCTGTATTACAATAACTCTTTAGGACAATAATCTTTCTTGAAGCTTTGGATCAGGTGAATAGAACTTCAAAGAACGCAATAGTACATATATATGTGAAGAAGACCACGCACACTTGCCATTACTGGGATTTGACTTAGTATACACTGAATCAGAAAGTGATTTTTGGGTCATTAGGTCCATTCTCCTGCAACTGTCTTCCATGAACCTTCTCATAATTCAGCAAACTCATTATTTTCCTAAAGAGCCTCACTTTGAGAGTCCCTCTCTTTTACTATTGAAATGTTTTAATGCCATGTGACAAGTAGTCTTAGCCATTAACACTGTGCCTGAAGTGCATGGAATCATGGAATCATCTGAGTTGGAAAAGACCTTTAAGATCATCGAGTCCAACCATTAACCTGGCACCACCAAGTCCACCACTAAACCTTGTCCCTAAATGCAACAGAAGAGTGCTCAGTCAATGATATGTGGTCTTGAATGACTGAAGACTCAGATCATCTTGAGACATCTTGAGACATCTTGAGCAGAGTTCTGCATTTCTCCATCACGCCCCCCCCCCCAGCCCTTATCCTTCTGTGCTTGTCTTGGCTTGAGAGAATTGGCAGGCTCAAAATTCAAGTAGTAATAAAATTATTATTTTGTAACTGTAATTTTTGAGACCATCGCATTCTTGACACCACATATTTTACATTAATTGTGTGTAAGCTATCAGATAGGAAACTTAATTTAAACATATGTAATTCATCTGTAAATTTATTTTTTCTATATAAACACTTCCAAGACATTTAGGTTATCAGAAGTTTCTGATTTTTTCTAGTGCCAGATGCTTCTACACGTTGACCTCTTGTTGTTAACCTCTTTTCTCTTTCTCTTCTTAGTTACAAGAAGCCAGACACAGAAAGTTACGAAGCACAAGCTCAAGGACGCATGAAGCCACTCACTCCTTCTCAAATCAGTGTTCACATTGGAATGGACGATAGGAGGAGGGATTCTTCCAAACCGTCTGCTTGGGATCAGACTAGCCAAGTGTCCCTCTCTTCCTTGGCTTCAGACAGGCTGCCGAGACGCAATGGCTTTACTGAGGAGGAAGGGGGAAAGTGGTCATTGCTCATAAATGGAGCAGATGAAGAACAGTACATCTGAAGCACTGGACTCGTAGTACAGGGGGAAATGTTCCTCCTCACCATTGAGCGGAGGGACTGATTTATTTAATCAACAGCTTCAGTGTTGTACGTGAAGTATTCCTTCAGCTCATAAGACAATCGCAACTCAGCTCAATGTTGGGTTGTATGTGAATTTTTTTCAGGTCATCAGTTATTTCTAGTTATGGAAATAATCTGTGGCACTATAATGGCTTGTTTGCACACATAATTTAGTGAAATAATGTAAAATTGTAATTTTCAGAGTCTAAAAAGAGTTTCTTTCTCTGTGACTCTTTGCTAGGAACCAAATTTCATACTTTTCACTCTTTCAAACTTTATTACTTTAAGACCACATGAAGCAAAAGTATTTTCAGAGCTGCCAAATATTAATTCGTGTATAAATGAAATTAGCAATGGCATAAGGAACTCTGTGGTCTGAAGCTGAATTTTTACACAGCATCCTAACTAGTTATGTCACTGTGAGAACACTTTGTATTTAGGATTCATGGCATCTCCTGGGACCAAAAATGCTTTGTTATTTCACCTGCTATAACTCTCTGAAAGGGCTTTTTCAAAGATTTTCACTTGCTTTGAGGTATTGCAACTTTTTGATGCGCATTTTTACTGCTCTCCTAGATTTTCTCTTTTGCTCCTTATGAGCCCTTCCCCCCTTTTTCTTGCACAAATGGTCTTCTGTGAGTTACAATTATGTTTACAGATATTCCTCTTTGGGACAAACTCCTTTAAGTCACCAGGAACCTTTACATTCCTATTGAAGTCCATAAAGTCAGAACAGTTCCTGGTCCCAGTTATCCAAGATACCTTGCAGGACCCTGAGAAGCTCCTAAGAGTTGGGCAGATCTTTCGTCTGACAGAGTGAAGAATTTATGCCAGTGTGAGCAAAGCTGGTGTTTACCTTGGTATGACTGAGCAGAACTAGCACTGGTGTGACTCCTGTATAGCTGCACAGAGTGAGTTTATTGCATAACTTAACCCCAGCTTGCTGATTGCTTAAAATGCAGCGAAGATTTTAAATTATGAAGGTGGAAAAATGGCCGTAAGGTGGGCTTCTACTTGCCATCATATAAATAAATTATAGGACTTGAACTAAGAAAATCTGTAATTTAAATGTGTAGCTATGTTCTGCATTGGTTTTAGTTCCCCTCTTTACTTCAGTGAGAAATCAAAGTGCTGGACAACCTGTTTTTTGCTTTAGCATCTTTACTGAAGCTTGCAGTAATTTCATCCCTGTGGATGTCAGATTCACCCCTTAACACTTTTTAGAGTCAGGACAGTAGGAGTCAACAGCTTTGGGGCACTGGATCCAGTCCCAGAGTGCTGTGTTGTCCAGGTGTGGGACTCTGATGTAAGCAGAGTTTTATAGTCTAATTTAGAAAGAAGAGGAAATACTGTGCTAAACAAAATGAAATAACTACTTCTTATCATTGACTGAGATATAGAGCTGTTTCCAACACAGGTTCAAATCCTGCTTCTCCTAATGTAAAAATTAAAAACAAGTCAGAGAGGAAAAGAGCTGTACTTAAAGCATTGGACATGTCTTCCTATTTTCTCATACTGTCTTAAATATAATTACAAATCAGTTTTAAAACTCTATACCAGTAGAGATTGCTTTCACAGCACACACACTTTTCAAACATGCCATAGGTGCATGTCCCTGTGGGAAAGAGGGTCTGAAGTTTACTCTTCTGTGTTTTCTTACCAGTCCTTACAGTAAAAATATGGTTTGTTGGGTTTTTTTAAAATCAAACAAATAATTGTGTGTCTTTCTTTTTCTTTTTTTATTGAGAGGTTCAGAATAAAAAGAGCATAAACAGAGACTGTTGGATTGAACGATACATATGCATGAGGTTTTGTGGCTGCTTTGTGATGTGTTTCAGGCAAGATATACAGGAGGGAAAAAGAGACAGTGTTGTATTACATTGAGACAAGTGAGGTTGCAAGCATGTTAAAGGATGGAAATAGGACTCAAAATCATCTTGAAAGATTGGACAGAACCAGCAAAGTTTGCAAACAGAGCAGAGAGGAATGAAAGGTCAAGGCAGCTAGAAAAGGTCAGCTGGTTGTGTGGCATTCATTTTGTGACCCATTCTAACAACACAGTGATGCTGCAAAATGAAGAGAAACATAGAGAAGTATAAAGACAGTAGTACCCATATGACATAAAGAACCTTGTTCTGCTCTGGAGAGGCAACAGCTGAAGCATCAGGTCTAGTTTTATATGTCGTGCTTGTTAGGAAAAAACAGAGACAGTTCCAAGAAGAGCAATGAGATTTAACAGAAATCTAGAAAACGTGAGAATATAACTATATGAGAATGAGAAATATAAGAAAATCGAAGGAGTTTGCGTAG
Organism: Mystacornis crossleyi; assembly: GCA_013400655.1. Lineage (NCBI taxonomy): Eukaryota > Metazoa > Chordata > Aves > Passeriformes > Timaliidae > Mystacornis > Mystacornis crossleyi. The sequence continues at coordinate 17,368 of VYZQ01030263.1, forward strand.
GTTTGACTACAGAATACCATAAGGAAATACAAGTCTCAAGACACAAAGAGAACAATTTATTCCTTTCATCTTTTCAGTTTCTTTTATGTTCATGGTGAATAGAACAAGAAAATAATATGCTTGTTGAACCAAAGAATATTTCGATTACTCACTAGGGAGGAACTGTGTAACAGGAAAGATTGTGGAGCACATGGCAATCAGGCACGTATTTGGTGATAATGTGTTAGCCAGAGGTGAATTGTGCCTTGGGGCAGGCAGCTGCCCTACACCAGCTCCTGACCTCCCCAGATGGGCTTTTTCTTATTCTGTGAAAGTAATATGAACTGGAACATTATTGGAGCAGAGAACTGACCACACTATCCTGCTCTCAAGAAGTTCTGAAGAACCAGAAGACTGACTTATTTCATAACTTGAAATGAACTGGAAAATATGTTAAGTTTTGCTAATTATATTTGCGTAATGTCTTAGACTTTAAGCTACTGTGAAACTTGCATAAATCATAGAATCATAGAATGGTTTGGGTTGAAAGAATCCTTAGAATTCATCCAGTCCAACCCCCTGCCATGGGCAGGGACACTGTCCACTAGACTGGGTTGCTCAGAGCTCTGTCCAACCTGGTCTTGAACACAGCCAGGGATGGGGCATCCATAGCTTCTCTGGGCAACCTGTGCCAGTGTCTCACCACCCTCACAGTAAAGAATTTCTTCCTAATATTTGATGTAAAACCACCCTCTGTCAGTTTAAAGCCATTCCCCCTTGTCTAATTACTACATGCCCTTGTCAAAAAGTCCCTCTCCAGCTCTCTCGTAGCCCCCTTTAAGCACTGGAAGGTGCTCTAAGGTCTCCTCGAAGCCTTCTCACCTCCAGGCTGAACAGCCCCAACTCTCTCAGCCCATCTTCATGGGAGAGGTTCTCCAGCCCTCTGAGCAGCTTTATGGCCCTCCTTCTGTAGCTGTTCCAGCAGGTCCGTGTCCTTCTTAAGCTGGGTGCCCCAGAGCTGGATGCAGCAGTGCAGGTGGGGTCTCACAGAGCAGAGCAGAGGCGCAGAGTCCCGTCCCTCACCCTGCTGGCCGCACTGCATTGGATGCAGCCCAGGATAAAACTGGCTTCCTGAGCTGCGAGCACACATTGCTGGGTCATGTTAAACTTCTTGTCAACCAACACCCCCAAGGCACAAACGTCTATGAGAAAGTTAGAATAGTTATACATAGTCAAGAAAAAGAAATACAGGTCATAGTCCTGACACTTGTGATGATGTGCTCTTGTTAAACTTGAGCTGTCTCAGTGGAGGGGTGTATGAGGTGGAGCTCAGCATTTGCATTTCTGCATAGCTTAATTATGAACTTTCCTTGTCTCCACTGGGCCCGCCTACTTGCAGCCCCAGCAGAGTGAGGTGCTGGCCTGGGACTGCTGCCTGTGCTACGCCTCCAATAAGAGAGCTGGAGGAAGGTGCCTGAGAGGATGGACTCGTGGACTCCCTGAGATCGGTGCCCCAGGTTCTCAGCAGTGTGCCACATTTGTCCTCCTTCCTAGGACTGGGTATTAGGATGGATTAGACAGTGTGGAGCAAGTTTTCAAGTCCCAGTTTTGGTCTTAGGTGTCTGCATCATGCATGTTGTCCCGGCATGATTCAGTTGCTGCCTATCTGACAGTAAGTGTTGATACATCTGATGATTGACAGGGGACATCCAGTCATTTTGCTCTGGGAAAATTTTGTGAGTCTTTTGTTGTAACTTTTAAATTCTTTTTTAATGAACACAGAAGACATTAATGAATCAAGTCTTTGACTTTCATGTTATTTTTAGTGCAATAGCTCAGGAGTACTGTTGCCTGGGAAGTTTTTCAACTATTTTTCTTCTCATGATACAGTTTTGCCATACAATTTTTTGGTGCCCTAAGTTCACAGCAAAGCAATTATTCCATTTCATTTCCTCCTCCTTTCCCCCTTTTTCCAAGCAAATAAGCTGTCTGATTTCTATGCAAGCTGATTACAACCTTTCTCTGACTAAGTATTTGTTCAAGGATTGTATTTTCTCTAAATGCACTTGTGAGTGAAGAAAAATAATGAGTAGGTGGTGAAATTATACAATGGTGTGCAGGGATGTGAAATCAGATAACAGTGAAATGTCGGATTTAATTTCCTCTACTAAGGACCCAACAGCAAGCGTGTTGGTTTTCAGTGGGAAATTGAGAGTCACAACAAAAGAAGTGGTGAAGCGCAAAACATCCTGCTCACATGTGAGTCTCAGACAGACATAAGCACAGGAGGAGACAGAGCAACTCCTCTCCCTGTCTCGAGTTAAAGGCACCAAAGCTTTGCAGGCAAGTACAGCCCACCCACGGGCTCTCGCTGCAAGGATCTGATTTTCATGATTGGTTTACCTTCATGCTTAAAAGGATGATTTCTGAAGTCTCCCCTGGTGCTGCAGGTGAAGGTGAAAGGATGTGGCAGGGGGAGGTGTACTGTTTTTCCCCCCGGGGCATTCAGCCACCCCAGGTGGAGGTGGTCCCCAGGGAGTTTGTGCTGGGCAGCGCTGAGCAGTGCTGTTGTCCGGGGGCATCGGGATGAGGTTTGGGTCGCGGGGCTGTGCCACTTAGCAGCCAGCACCTCACCTCGTGGGGGACCACGAGATGTCACTGCAGGTCCAGCCCAAGCCACAGAAACCCCTTAATCTGCAAAGCGTCTGAAGATCCAGTACATTCACTGCTGGTTATCAGCAAGGGGGAAAATGTAAAGGGGGTAGTTTAATTCATGTCTAAAATTTTGGTCTGACAACATTGTATAGTCCAGGAATAGCCTTAAGGCTAGTGTATGTTTGCCTCGAACTCTGAATTGGTGCTGGGTATTATTTGATGCTTAAGTAAATCCTGAGCTGCACAGATGTGTCTGCTGAAATTGCCTTCTTTTTCCTCTGACAAGTTGAGATTCAAAAAGAGAAGCTGCACTGCAAGAAGTCAAAGCAAAATGCCTGCATCCTCAGGACAAACCTGCACCTTGTGATGTGAGCTTAAACTCCCCAGGGAGCTGAGGGCGCAAGACTACTTGTTTGGTGGGGTTCTGTTTTAAGCAGACTCTTATCTTAGGGGAAGTCACAGCAACTCCTGGCTCTCCTACAGGGAAAAGGCTCTGCAACATCAGCCACTGTGGGCTGAGCCACTTGCACCCCACGGGCAGGTTGCCAGCAGGTTACATTCTGACAGTGCTCATGTCCACCACACCCAGCTCACTCAGGCAGCACTGGCAAAATTTTACTCACCAAGGCAAAGGAGACCTTGCTCTGAAGCCTGCCCGTGTGTTCCAGCAGTGCGGGGAAGGGTGTGCAGTGCCAGGCCCTGCTCTGAGGACTTGCCTGCATCATTGCAGTATGGGGCCTCACTTCCAAGGGTTAATTTTATTTTAGGATACCTCTGCATTGCAGTTGCAAATCTGAGCGGCTTGGAGCAACCTGCTGAACAAGAAAGAGCTCATTAAATATGTACTGTCACTGATTTATAAGAGAGTGCAGAGACAATATAATTACAGTAATTATGTCAGAGTCTTGCTGCAGAGTTGCCATTTGTGTTGGGAATTTTATCCTCTCGCTCTGGCAGGAGGATTTAAAAATCCCATACATCTGCCAATATATTTGTGCCACAACTAACTTACTCAGAAGCTTTTGTTTGATTGTTCTCTTTACAGACCATGGAGCTTTTGAAGCGTATCATTCTCTTGGGGATGAAAAAGAGGTAGGCAAGGCTTTTGGGTAGCGTGGTGCTTTCTTCATGTCCATGGGGGAGGCAAATTTGTGCTGTAAAGCGGACCTGGCCAACACTACTCTGGCCAAGGCCATGTTACAGGGAGAAAGCTTAAACCAGTAGCTCACAAGAAGATGCTGGAAGGGTGGTTTGGGTGGAAGATGCCTGTACTCACCTGCTTCTGCTGGTGCAGGTACCCACATGTGGGACAGGTGGGCTGAGAAAGTCCATGTGTGTAAGGTGAGATGTAAGCACTTCTCTGGACTCACTCCAGCACCTCAGTGTCTTTCTCGTAGTGAGGGGCCCAGAACTGGACACAGGATTTGAGGTGTGGCCTCACCAGTGCTGAGTACAGCGGTACAATCCCTGCCCTGGTCCTGCTGGCCACAGTCTTGCTGGTACAGGCCAGGATGCCATTGGCCTTCTCGGCCACCTGGGCACACTCTGGCTCATTTTCAGCTGCTGTACCAGCACCCCTCGTCCTTTTCTTCTGGGCCACTTTCCAGCCTCTCTTCCCACAGCCTGTATCATTGCAAGGGGTTGCTGTGACCCAAATCCAGGGCTGAGAGAAAGGACATGAAGGTTGCTTTTATAGAGAGAGGGCACCTGGATTTTTGAGCCACCAGGGCACTGCGCTGGAGGATCCCAGAGAGCAAAAAGCCTCAGTCATTCAGAGGGGTGCCAAGGTCTGACCAGCACCCACCACAGCCTACAGCTGGAGCCAGGAGAACCCCAAAATCTGCAAGCCCAAGGTAGGTTTCACACAGCACCTCTGCACCGAAAGAGATGTCAGATCAGGACTCCTTTCACCAAGGAAACCATTAACCAGTTATTAATGGTTACACCAACAACTTCACAAGCTTAAATAGAAGAGAGGAAACTGGAATTTGGCAGGAAGTTCTCCCTTCTGAGCACACTAAGCTGTAGGAAAAGGTCTTCTGGATTAAATAATGAGCAGGTTGGACAAATATAAGCAGAAAAATAGGTTTGCTCTCAAGATGTCTTTAAAGTAACAAGAAAAGCAACTTTGCTTGGAGGGTTTGGTTCAGGATCTGAGGCCAGAGAGAGCAGGACATGGAGGGGGGTGGGGAACAAGGCTGATCCCAAAGCAGTCTCACTATCTTCCTCCTTTGAAAAGTGTTGAATTCTAAGGAAAAACACACCACTGATTTGATAATGCTGTCATTGCTCTCGTTAATGTTGTTAAATAACTCCCTGTGCAGTTATTAAATGTAAGCCCTGAGATAAAGCTGCTTTACAGCAATAAAACATCAATCCAATTTCACGGGGAAAGCTTTGATTGCATCTTACACAAAGCTGAGCTAAGGCACAGGTGAAGTGACCAGAGCGGTGTCTGGCCCCAGCAGGAACAAGGATGTTTTGCATTTCAGCTCTCTCTTCATCACCATCTTGCTTTGTTCTCCTGATTGCCTGCCTTTTGTAAAAAAGTCTGTTTGTAAAAAAACCCCAAAACCCACTATAAAATAAAAATTGAATTTAAAAAAACTAACTTCTAGCTTCATAATAACAAATGAACAAAAACACAACTTGCCAGCAGACAGGTTACTGGTCTCTGATTCAGATATGTATGACTGTTTTCCCATCTTCTTTATCCTCCCCTTTCTCATAATTTCTTCCATCTTTTTCAGCACCTTGTATGACTAAGTCAGAAAAGAAATCTTTGGAAACCCCTGTAACAAGAGACCTGAAGGGGAATGAAATGAGATTTCGGATTCTGCCAAGGTGAGTGTATTTGCGCATCATGTTTACCCGTCTGCGCTGATGACAGCACTTCCTCTGCGTGCTCTCCTTCTCTTACCTCTTTACCAGTGAAATTACGTGTTTAGGAATGGCAGTGGCTGTGATGAGGATGACAGCACCTACACCAGCATTAACACGCTCCCCATTTAGTTTGCTGTGCTGTACACACACACATCCGCTGCTGCGAACAGCCACAGCGTTTTTGCAATGCATGCACTGGCTTCAGCAAAAAAGAACTTTTAATACACAAGAACCAAAAAAAACCAGAGACATAAAAGGCTTTTTAAAAAATTTTCTTTGATCTGCTGAATTGTTCAGACAGATGCTGGGGCACAGAGCAAGCCACTGAACTCCAAGACTCTTGTCTACCATTCACCCTGCCATCCATTCCCTGGTAGCTCCATGCGATCAAGCAGTTCTCACAGCCTTGGTTTATTGCTGCTCTTGCAGGTGGTTGTAGTGTCAAACCCATTAGACCCTCTCATTTATTTATCCTGTGACCTGTCACCATGTGTGATAGCACATCTTACAGCCCTGCATGCCCCTGTGTACCTACATCTCTTTTTCTACCTGGGCTTAAAAACTATTAGGCAGTCCTTCTTGCATGGGTTTCTTTCCATTTTGCCTTTCTCCCCATCCTATTTTCCACACTAAACAAGTTAAGACATTTTTCGAAAACCCCATTTTTAATTCACTTTAGTAATATTTTCAGGTTCTAGTTTGGACTTTCCCACTGTATGGCAGTCTTTAATCTTAGTATTAAAATGCTAGTGCAGGACTTAAGTGATTCTGCTTGCAGAAGGAATGCAAAACTCGAGTGTGAAAAGTGACTGCAAAGGGCTGCTGAAAGATGTACCTGTCTGGTTTTGTGAAGAAAATGATACAGCTCCTAAACTGCTGGTAAAGCTTTTTCACTGCTTCAGGAATGGCCCAGCTCCCATTTCCCTCTGGCTTCATTAGCATTTGGCTGAATCCCAGTTCCTTGTGGAAATAATTAATTGCAGAAAAAGCTATCATTTTTAGTGTTATTCAGCCCCAACTGTATTTACCACAAAAGCAATTACCACGGAGCTGGGAGTTGGCTTTCCCACTCAGAAAGACTGGTTTGACTACAGGAAGAGCCAGGAATCAGAATTTCCCATGGCCTCAGAAAGCTGAGGGATGCATTTCAGCCACAAAAGCCAATGTGGACATCCTGTTTTTCTGCCCACGTCAGATATGATGTTCCCACCATCACTGGTCCTGTACCAAGGATTGCATGGCACCATTTTGGGAGGAAGCATTTCCTGTCACCGTACGGGAATGCGCTGCTTCTCCCTGCCTCCAGAATTGGAAAGAGGTCCCCTTTTCTCCATGTCACTTCATCATTAAGAACGTTTTAATGTGAAAGAGCAATGTGCTAAGAGCACACAGTGGTGGGAGCAATTAGGTTCACAGAGTCACAGAATGGTTGAGGTTGAGAGGGACCTCTGGATGTCATCTGGGCAAACCTCCCCTGCTCAAGCAGGGCCACCTAGACCCAATTGCCCAGGACCATTTCCAGACAGCTTTTGAAGACTGGTAACCTGTGTCAGTGCTTGGTGACCCCGACGGTGGCAGTTTCCTGATGTTCGGGGGAAATTCCTGTTTCAGTTTGTGCCCATGGCCTCTGGTCCTCACACTGGCCACCAGTGGAAAGAGCCTGGCTGTGTCCTCTTTGCACCCTCCCTTCAGGCATTTATACACACTGATGAGATCTCTCTGAGCCTTCTCTTCTTCTGAACAGTCACAGCTCGCTGAGCATTTCCTCACAGGAAAGATGCACCACTACCTTCATCATCTTTATGGCCTGTCACTGGAGTCTCTCTCGTACTTGGAAGTCCAGGACTGGACCCAGAACTCCAGGAGTGGCCTCACTAGAGATGAGCAGATAGGAAGGATCACCTCCTTCAATCTGTTGGCAACACCTCTCCTAATGCAGCCCAGGATACCATTCACTTTCTTTGCCTTAAGTGCACATTGTTGGCTTATGATCAACTTGGTGTCCACCAGGACCCCCAGGTGCTTTTCTGCCAAGCTGTTTCCCAGGTGGATAGCCCTCATACTGGGCTGGTGCCTCAGACTGCTCTTCACCAAGCGCGGGATTTTGCAGTTTGCACTTGTTCAACTTTATGGCATACCTTCCAGCCCGTTTCTCCAGCCTGTTGTGGTCTCTCTGGATGGCAGCACAACCCTCTGGTGTATCAGCCACCTCTGCCTGTTTGTCATCAGCAAACTTGCTGTGAGTGCACTCTGCCCCATCACCCAGGTTAACCCTTTGCAGAGTCAGCTCAGTGATACACACTTGGTGGTCTCAGGTCTTTCCAGCACACTCAGAGGACTCTCTTCCAGCACAGACACTGCTTCCTGAAAGCTTGGTGATCCTGGAACTTAGCCGTGATTCTCCAGATATTTTGTCAAACTTGGTTAAAAAAAGAAAATATAATGCTGATTACAGATTAATAAGAGATATCCTTTTCTCCAGCTCCTTGTAGGCTGTGGCTGATGTTTAAAAGCAACAAGCGGGTGATTTTGTTTCTCACTGCTGTTTTCTTCTAGTTGTCTCTGGGGAATGAGAGGACAGCCATACCGTGGGTGATCTCTACCACTGATTGCAGTCGCAGTGCTGAACATTTAGAGGCTGTGATGACAACCATAGCTGAGTTGCTCAGTGAGTTAAACTGGCTGGGTACAATTTCCTTACAAACATTAATTGATAAATGAGGAGGACAGAATTACTGATGGCATCTAATACAAGAATTCCTGGCACCAAGTAGGTTGTTTAGAACTTATAATAAACCAAATGATGAGAATTTACTGGTCAGTGTCTGTTTCTTCCATATGAACCCATAAATTTGGTTTGGTATTGCTGAGAGCGGGAATGCTTTTGCTGAGGCAGTAATAAACCCTAAGCTCCCACAAGACTCTAATAAAAACTTGTGTAACAGTGAGAAACTGGGACTGCTGCATACCCAGGCTGCCCAGGAAGGCCCTGGGGCAGCCACCAGCAGGCTGCTGCCAAGAGTTTCTTGTATTTCTTGTGTTCACTGTCCTGGTGCAGCTGTGCTTTGTGCCAGCCCTGGGAGTGGTGTGGAAAGGTCAGAAAGAGCCCTTTGGAGCAGGGACACAGCAGTGCACGACAGGAGCATGAGGCTGCATGGATGCTCCCTTCTTCACCTGCTTTGCACTGGGTTTTCTTTTCGTGGATATGCCTTGGAGCTAGTTGTGGTGTTGGTGTCCCTTGCAGAAATCATCCTCTAGCATGGGAGGATTTTCATGGAACAGTGACCTAAAAATCATGCAGGACCTCTTTGCTGGATTTGCAGGCACTAAAATACTTCTAGTCCCTTGGAAATGGCTGGCTTACTGGCACTCAGCACAGAACCCTGCAGAAGACCTTGGTTAAAGGGGAGTTAAGGTTGCCTCTGGTACATTCTGTTTAGGGCCACATACTCCAAACCTCTGAAGACTTGGAAAGGGCTAGCATTTAAAACTAAATTTCTGGAAATTAGGGAATGCTGACCACTTAAAACAGGGAATGCTATTCATGAAAATGCAGCTAGCTTCTTTTGATGCCTGCTGAATTTTGTATTAGAGGAGACTGGTAGCTTCATCTGCGCCCCTCAGCACTCTACAGACCTTTTTCATTTGTGTCTCCACTCACTTCTTTTTCAGGCTGAGCTGTATAGGACCTGTCCCACGTTTTCTGTTCCCTGGCTGGTTGGATTGACCACTCCTCGTCTGCCCACCCATGACTCCCCCTTCACCCTGGCTGGGGCTTTCCCCCACCTTCCTGGCCCCACTTCGCATCCTTGCAATGGGTGAGTTGCAAGGAGCCGAGTGCTGCCCTCCAACTCTCCTGTGGCTCCTTGGCCCCAGCTACCTTCAGGGCTCAGCTCAGCGCTTCCAGAAACTTGTGGAAAAATGACATTATTTCTTGAACAACTCAGCACTGATCTCATAGGAACTGTGAACCCACTAAAATCTAATATTCAGAGGTTTTCCTTTACAATGAAATTAAGGCAACTGGGTGCAGTTGTCATTGTCCTAAGGACAGCAGGTCTTCAGGGAGCCCAAGGGAGAAAACCAGCCCTATCCTAAGCACCTGTGTCCTGGTTTGGACAGGTGTCTGCTAAGGAAGGCAGGAGTCCCCCTCCCACCCCGGAATGAAAAAAAATGTAACCTCCTTCCTCCCGAACTATTATAATTTTGAAAATAAGGGGCTTTCAGGCAAATATATCAGAAATAGGAATAACAGGTCTTTACTTATATATATATATATGTACAACAAGGCAAAGCAAAAAAAAAAAACAACAATAACTAAGGCAGTAACAAGTAATAGGAATCAGACCGCAGTGACGGCTGCTGGGGCTGTAAGGGCACTTTCCCTTTTGCTGCAGCGACGGCCGGAGCTGGCAACGGTGCTCCGGAGCGANTCATCCTGCAACCCCTGAGCAGCATGTCCCATGCTTGGGGGCATGGTAAAATGGGCAGAGTTGTGAAAAATATTTCTGCCATCACAAAGTCTTTAACACGGAAAACAAAAAGGAATGTCTGTGCAGCCTCAGAATTGCTCTGGACCTGAAATAAAAGCAGAGTCACTTGGTCTTTCTTTTCTTTTTTCCCACACTGGTCATTATATCCAGCTAGCTCAGGAAACCATCTTCATTCCTGCTGGAAAAACATGTGAAAAAATCATCAAGGCACTTTGAAACGACTACAAACGCCTACAAGAGTCTAAAAATACACAGCACTGACAAAGTGTGCAGCAGCAGTTATTGTCTCTGTGGTTGAGGCTGCAAACTGATAATTTCACATGCCAGCATTAAACTGAAGAGTCCAGCATGTCTACCCAAAATACAAATCATTTTAGCAATGAAACTTTACCTGTATTTGTCACCGTTATTTGCTGTTCAGTGGGAAACTGGCACACCATGAGGAGGGTTGTGCTGGTCACAGCTGCCACCCACTCGGGTTTTCCGGTCTATGTCCTCTCTTACCAGCCAGCCCCTCTGCATGCTTTATTTTGGCCTATTTTCTCCATGCCTCAAAGTGTCTAGCTGTAGGTTATACCATAATCTGCTGCTTGCCTCCGGGTAGGCTGCCATGAGCCAGGAAATCCCGGATGGAGGAGGAAGGCTTGGGGCTGAGCAGGGCTGGGCTGCTCCAGCACAGGATTCAATGCAAGGGCTGAGGTCTTGAAATGGCAATTAAGATCACATGGAAGACAACCCAGAAGGAGGATAGTAAACTCCTTGCATGCTCTGTAGTGCCAGTTAGGTGTAGGGACCTGAGACCGAATGCCACAAGCTGCTCCTTGTCAGCCCCAAATACCCCCAGCCAAGGATTTACATGAACTTCACGGTCTTCTCCACACGTGGGGCTGCAGAAGGTAAGTGTCTTTACACCCTCAGGATCAAGAAAGTCATGTTCTGGAAAGCAGGGCTCTCTGGAGGACTCCCCAGGAAAGCCATGGACCATGACTCTAGAGAGTCCTGGAGTCAGCTGTCACCCTTGGACTGGCAAAAGAAAACTTCAGGTGTTGAAAAACTAATTCAGTCTTGTGAAAAAACTGTGTTTTGAATCAGTGGTAGTAAGTGGCCTGTTTAAATGGAAAATAAGGGTATACCGTAACTAATGGTCAAAACATGAGATTAAGGAGCTGGAACATACTCAGTTTTGATTTAACGTAGGCTCACAATTGATAAATATCTGCAAGAGAGTGGGTTGAAAGCAAAAAGGATCACAAAGTAAAAAGGATCTGTCACAGAGATACGTATGCCAGGAGCTGTAAGAGACAGTGGTGTGGATTAGGATAACCAGTTGTCACCACACTTTTTGAAAGCTACTGTCTGTGAGTGTTCTAAGTGCTGTTGGCAGGCTGGTGCCATGGATGGAGTGGAGATCTGCCAGAAAATCATTTTTCAGCTTAACCTCTCAGCCCCTCTTTGTTTTCTGTTCCTTAAAATGGCAACAGCTTCCTCAGCTCTCGGAAGAACAGCGTGCACCAATGTGTGGCACTCTGTGAGACCTCGGAATGGAAAATACCAGGTGCCATACCAGAATGCAATGCCTGGGGACAGGAGTTAGCGGTGAAAATGGCAGTTTTGGGTCAATGGTTGGACTCAGTGATCTTAGAGGTCTCTTCCAACCTGTGATTTTATATAAGTGTACCATATAAGTACCATGTAAGTGGAAAGCACCCTGCTGCACTGCTGCTGCTGCTGCTGCTGCTGCTGCTGCTGCTGCTGCTGCTGCTGCTGCTGCTGCTGCTGCTGCTGCTTTCCAGCAGGCTGGAGCAGGGCTGATGGTTCCCTGTGGGGGCATCCTTGAAGGCTCTATTGTTTATGCCTTCATTAGAAGGAAGACCAGTTAACATAAATTTCCTCTCCCTATCCTTGGAAAGGATGGATGCTTCAAGTGATATCTGCCCTGTTAAACAGTTCCACCTCTACGAGCCCTCGGTTGCATCTGCTCTCGGGGAAGGGCTGCTCCTGAGTGAGCAGTGCAAAAGCTCTCAGGTCACAGATCATTTCTTCATCTCTCGATTTCACAGTTCTGAAGACTTTCCATCAGGCTACTGCTTGGCTGGTTTTTTAAATTAAACATCGCTGTTAATTGCATAGATGCAAATCTGGGTGCCACAGAGAAGAAAATATTGTGTGTCTTGGTAGGATGTAAGGTCAGTGTAGGTTATGTAGGTTCATACCCACATTTGGTGCCTATATGACAGGTATGAAGCAACTGGGGGATGTATAGCTTTTTGTTCAGTGGATTTGATGTGTTTGGGCTGCAGCTTGAAATTGTAATGAAGTATGAAGGGAGAACTGTTTTTTTTTTGTTTTTAAGTCAGGAGAGAGAGAGCGTGCTCACAAAAGGGGTACTCATGCTCCCAGGGAGACTTTACCTTGGTTCACACTTTTTTCTTCCCTCCTGCAGTACAACAGTCAAGCCACAAATCTTGAGGAGCAGGAAAGAAAATCCATACACAAACTGAAAATTTACTGTCAGGTAGAGCAGCCAAATAACAGCTTTTCAACCCAATTTCCATTTAGGTGTTCTCGGGCTAGCTTAGCAGAGCTCTGGAAAGGTAACATGCACAGGAAGATGAAGAATAATAACAGTAATTCTTCTCGAAAAGCACCCACGCCAGAACACTCAGAAAGCTGTGCTGCGGGACAACAAAATCATGATGCTGTAACTCAAGTTAAAAATGTGGAGGGTGAACAGTCGTGTTGCCGTTTGCACCAAAAAGATACCATTCTTAACTAATTTTTTCACGTGTTCTTGAGAAGTCTGGTGAGGCACAGGATGCTGATGAAGATGGTGATGGCGAGGAAGGTTTGTTGTCACAGACCCATGCTGAGGTTACCTGTTTCCACAGCCTTAAAGCTGAGATTTGGTAAATCCGTAGCTGCACAGCTCCTGCCCTTAGTCATTAACACAGCACTTCTAATAGCGTGTTCGTAGCAGGGAGGTGACAGTGCTTTGCCTGCACTGCACACACTGACTGGTTCCTGGGCACTTTTTCTCTCTTGGTATGTGTCTGTGTCTGTGTGCACACACACACACACAGAGCAGTGCACACCCAGCAACCACAAAGGAGAAGAGGACAGTTTGCACTCCAGGGAAACTGGGACCCCAGGGAACCACCTTGCTTGGTGGTTCTGTGTCATGTATTGCGAACCTGAAGAGCCAAGGTAGAACCTGTGCTTATCTTTACAACTCCAGGGCAGTCACGGTGGTTTTTGAAGATCCTGGGTGCAAATCTGTATTGTCTTTTATTTTGACAAAAGCCCATATCATGAAGGGGAGGCGTGCTTGTGCTCAAATTCACCACTTCCTCTGAGTGCTTCCCTTGCTTGCTTCTCATACCCCCTGTGAACCAGTAACAGCAGAATCCCAGTTTTAATTTTGAATATGGATTTATGTGGCACTTTGGAACATTTAATGAATTTATATGGGATTTCAGATCCTCTGAGGGATTGGACAGTCTGAGTGAATCACTAGATCAGGATAAAAACCTTCCCAAAAATCCCCCAAAATGGATATCATCTGGAACTCCCTCTCTCTCTGCAGATCATGCTCTTAGTTCAATCAATAAACAAAATATTTTAAAAAATAGAAAAGAGGGGAGAAACAGAGAGAGGAATGGAAGAAATAGAGAAATTGTCAGCATTATAGAATTGTTTTAAAAATACAGTTTCGTCTTGATTCTTCTCTTCTTTAACCCATATTAGATGTTAATTTCTGAAGGATTCAAGTGTGGTTATTTTTTTCAATATGATATTTTCAGTCACTGTATTCTATCTTTTCCTTTAATTTCCGTGGAAACTCTCTGCACTGACTTTTCAACAATTCAGTCAGATTTACTGGAAGAACAGCAGCAGAATTTCTATATGTGGCTGGATGGTCTCCATACCTCCAATTTCCCACGATTCACAGGACTGCCTTACTGGTTTTTTACATTCCTCCTATGCAATGGGTGACACATAGAGTCGATAATTACAGCTAAATATGCACATACATATACTGAATAAATTTAATTTTCTTCTGTCGCTCTTACCATTCCGGTTTGTGACACATCTAGATGTGTCAGTTGACTTAAATGACTTTTTGCCATTTTGCATGTTCCGTCTCTCCCACGAATTAGCTCCACAGCTGTGTCAGGAATGCTTTCTGATGACACTGCTGCATTTCAAAATTGTGCAGGTGAGCTCAGGAGCTATTTCTTTCTCTCATTCAAATATTTGAGCTGATTTGTCACTACTGAGTCAATCTCTTTATTGCTTTGTGTGACAGTTGTCATCCCTCTGTAAGACACTTCTGGCTTTGGGATGTTCTGTGGTTTTAGAGGAACAAAGCTGCAGTCCATAATTTCTACTTTTGTTGTGGCCTGGAGCAGAAAATCTCCTGCTGTGAATTGCTTGAGCAGAAACTTTGAAAGAAAAAACGACATTACATTAATGTAAATAAAACCCTAGAGGTAAAGTGATGGTTGTGCCACACCAGTGCTGGGAATTCAATAAGAAAAACAGCTTAGAGAATTTACACAGAGCACTACAGGTACAGCTGCTTTTGAGGCACATGTGGGCTTGGCAGCTTCTTTAGATCCTTCCACTCAAGGTGAGTTCTTCCTTCAATCATCTTCACTTCTTCAGACATGTACAATTTTGATTCTGGTCCCTCCAGCCAACCTGTGCCAGATCAGCAGACTTGCTCTTCCAAGAGAGGTGTATTTTTGCACTCCGAATGTCACATCTTGACAGCCTCCCTGTGCATGTTTGCATGTTGCAGAGGTGATAAATGTAACTGTGCTTTTTTCTTTTTTTATATGGGAGTTATTTTAGCTGTTCCTCTCACTACTGTACCACTCCAGGGAGTTAGCAGAGGTCTCCTTCATGGCTGAAATTCATCCTCAGTCCAGAGCTGCTGGACACAGAGCAGGTGCCTTCTAACTTCCCACTTCAAATACCCAGCCCTGGAAAACCTTTTGCATGTGGTCTCTCCAGCTATGCCACCCAAGCAAAGGCTGCTCTGAAGCTACCAGGTGGATGGAATGTTTTGGGGGGAGCTACCAGCAGGCTAAACCCCTTTGGGTATGTGCTTTTCTCCGGCTGAACTTCTGGCTCCTCTGTGCCGCACTGGGTAATGCCTTAAACTTCACACCAGTTGTGTTGTCACCGACGGCACCAAACACCGCTCTGCTGTGCCGTGACAGCAGTGACTCGCAGCTCCCCTAAGAGCATTTCATGTGCTTCAAGCTCTTTGCCAGAGAGAGCATACCTAATTTTAGTTTAAATGGATGTTAATTTGACATGTGGATTTGAATAACTGAGATAAATTCTTGGCTTTTTGACATTAAAATTTATTAAGTGACAAGTGCTTTCTGAATACTGTTATTTTCTGAAAGGCTCTTTTTCTCTATAGCACCTAATAATAAAGCTCTAACACGTAAGAGTCCTGAATTTGTAGGAAGTTGCACTGAATGGTCTAATAGGTCATTTTCATCTCTGCCTTACATGGCAATAATAGAATAATAATAACCAAGGTTGCAAAACATTCCTACCCTAGCTGAATCAGCCGGCTTTTTTTTATGGACTGGTTATTCATTGAACAATAAATATTCATCAGTTTGACAGGAAAGACATAGTGCATAATTTAACTTGAGCAAAATTAAACAGGACAAGCAGCCTTATCCTTCAGTAGATCACAAAGTACTGAACTTGAGTGACAGCCTTGACTGACAGCCTAAGAATGCCTGACAGCCGCAGAAGTATCAGATTCTTTAATAGCAATTGTAAAGGTTTCTTACACTGTGTCCTTCAGTCCATTCAGTCCTAAAATCCTGTATAGAAGGAGAATGAGCTACTAATGCTACCTTCCAGAGAAAAATTCAATACCTGATATTTTTCACTGTTGTTTTTGTCCCCCATGTTCTTCCTGGATGTACAGAAGGTCAAATGTAGATTCTGTCTTTAGAATAGCCTTTACAGCTCAACCTCTGAAAACACAAAACATCTGAGTTTGGTTTCTCAAGAGGAAATAAAAGCTGCGGTTCCTGTGCCAAAGCTTGGCGGAAGGCTCTTGTTCTGTACTCACATCCCATAAAATCACAGTTGTGGGGCAGTGGAACAGGTTGCCCAGAGGGGTGGTAGCTGCCCCAACCCTGGAAATACTCAAGGTCAGGTTGGGCAGGGCTCTGACCAACCTGATCTACATGGAGATGTTCCTGCTCATTGCAGAGGGGTTGGACTAGGTGAACTTTAAAGGTTCCTTCCAGCCCAAACTATGCTATGATTCTATGAAATATTGCTAAATATTGACCATGTGTTGCCTTAAAGTTGTTGAGGATTTTCTGTCAGAGGCTCCTGTATCTGCACTGGCAATATGAGCTCAGCAGATGAATAATAATCCCAGTCTCTGTGTGCACCCTCTCCTGCTCTTACACACACACAAATATACACACACCGATAAATTTACTTCCCTCTTGCTGAGGGACTTGCTGCCAGCTTTCCCTCCAGCTTGCATCTTTTCCCACATACTGCTGATTTCTGTCATCCTTCCCACTTCTTCCTTGCCCTCTGCCTGTGTCAGCAAGGCTGATGCCAAAACTTCTCTCAGACAGACACTGGATGAGGGAGGCTCACCCAAGAGGGTAAATGTTCCCGTCAGGCTCCCAAGAGCAGTGGGAAATTAAATGTTCCATCAAACCTGGTGGAACAGCACAAGCTGCCTCATTAAGACTGAAGTGTTAACTCTGACCCTTAAATATTGAGGGTCTGACTGCTACCATTTATCAGTGTCTGATTTAGTTGATATGTACTGCACTGAGTTAGGTGCGCTGTTCTGAGCTCCAGAAGATGATCTCAGCCGTGAAGTTCCCACCTTCTTGTGGCTTTACTCACTCACACATGTCCTGTTGACAGGCCAGGAAACCAGAGGTGTACCCCATTCCTTAGGCTGCAGAACCTCAAAAGAATGAATAATGTCCTTAAAACATGAGTGCAATGGCTTTAAAGAAAATTACAGTAAAACCCCTCCTCCGATTTACACCAAGGATGACAGATGTTATTTTAGACAACTGGTTGAAATTCAGCACTCCTTAAATAAAGTATCCACTTCAGTATGCATGGCTTTCCATGTATTTCTGAGCTTAGCAGAAAAATTCATGCTTTTTCCCTGTGCAGATATCCTCTGTCAGGACCAAAGGCCTTCACCCAGATTGACATTTTATAATCCTTAAGGCTATCTCATATTCCTAGAGGGCCTCCTTATCCTCTCCAGGAGAGCTGTTCTATCTGTCCACTGAGTTTCTTTTTCTTCCCATAGAATGCTGTCCTCCTCCTGAAGGGCCCTGTCTTTCTCCCAGAGGAGCTGATCTTCTTTCCAGAAGTCCTTATCCTGGGACTTCTCTAAGTCATTTCCCACCATGATTCCAGGTGCTGCTGGTTTGGAGAGGGCTGAGGAGCTGTACCAGGCCCAGCCTTTTGCACTGCACTGCAGTGCTCCCCGCATGCCAGATCAGCAGGTTCCCATCTGAGGGAGAGACACCTCTGCCCTTTTCCCTCTGGTGCTCGAGGTACTCTTGTCTCTCTGGCCTTGGCAGTCTTCTGCCCCTTCACAGACTCCCCCAAAATATTTACAGCTTCGAAAATCACATGAAACTTGAAAAATGAAGAGAAAACAAAAATCTAATTATCCGTTCGCTATGCTACCTCATAATTCTACAGCTAGGATTCAAGGGGCTTACTTATTTATCCTGTTTCATTAGATTTATTATGACTTTTTGCACAGTGCCTCCAGCTCCACAGAGGGAGTAGGCTGTGTTATAAATAAAAAACCTGCACTTTGCAGCAATTTCAGCCTGGTTTCTTTGCAAAGAAAACACCTGCTCATGAAAACATGGCAGAAGAGCAGCAGCCCAAGGCAGGGAGAGTAATTTCTTCTTCCCTTCTTGCCCTTCAGGGTTCAGCTTGAAAATTTCTTAGGAAAATGAATTGGACTCTGACATGGAGGAAGCGACGCAGGTGCCTAAACAGAAGCATCCAGTGCCATTTTTAACACTGAACCCCTCTGCAGGTGGTCTGTTAAAAGATAACACATAGACCTATGTCCTTTGGGAGCTGCAGGTGGAAGCTGAGGGAGATATCCCAACACATGCTGGGCACAGGGCACCCAGGAGTATGAGTGAGTCCCACCTCAGAGTCTGCCTCTAATTCATGTGGCTAAAGTTCGCTTTGGATCAGAGAAAATCAGGAAATCATTTTGCTTTTATGAGGCTTCCATCTCCTGAACATGCATGAAATTATACAAATAAGACCTTGAGAGCTTTTTCTCACACGGTACAGTAAAAATATTGCCATTTGTTGTTTTACTGTGCTCCTGAGGCAGGCTTATAAAGACGTAGGGTAATTGTATCAGAGTGCATTTTTCAATTAAAACGTCATTATTATCTCACAGAAAATGACTAAATTCTATCACTTTGTTCCACGAGTCTGCAAACACTCTTTTGGTTGCTATGATAATAATTTTCTGCAGACAAATCTAAGAGTGCAGAACTAATGGCTAACAAGTCTGATGGTAGTTTAGAACTGTTCTCTGACTAGAAAGAGGCCTTATGTGAACAGATATAAAATGAATTTGAAAAAAATTTTGTCTTTACTTGTTAGCACTCTTGTTATTCTTCTCTGCTACCATCTCTTAACATCAAAAGAAATAAAGTCCCAAATAATTGTGTCATGCTACTGGAAAACTTAGCATTTTGAAAACTCTAGAACAGAGACATGCAACACTTAGAGAAGTGGAGTCCTAATGGCAGCTGGGTGTCTGATACCCACTGGTCACTGTGATCCATTGCTCACCTACAGTGACCGAATTTCACAAAGTTTGGAACCAATGGTTTAAAGTCCAGTGATGCTGGGTGGAGCTGGAAGGAGTCACTGGGCTCCAGGCAGGCTGTGAGCCAAAACGAGTACTTTGCTTCATACTCATGCTGATTGCTTCTGAAGCATAATAAAACCCATCTGTGGGTTTTATTACCCTCAATAGCCCCCCTATTTAGGAAAACTATCTGGAAGACACAAACAGCACATACACTAAATGTTAGACACGTTCTCAGATTGTGTCGTTATGGTTGTATGACTAAACCTGGCAGCCAAGGGAAGTGCTACTGCATCTTGTGTTATTTGAACTAAAACAAGTGATGGAGCTAAAGCTGAGCACAGATACAGCCAAGACCAGATGGTTTTCAGAAGAAAACCTGTGATCCTAAATCTACCTGAAAGCTTCCTCTAGGAGAGTAGCCTGACTTTTAAATGAGTTGGTTCCACTAAAGTCATTGGGAAGAAGTGGTGAATGAGTGGATTAGAAAAATCAGGTCTGTCTTCAGAGTAGGTATTTTAACCTGGGTTTATGTTTCTAGTTTTTGAAATTTTTGTCATTTGAACACATTTTCTGTGAAAGTGTGCAATATTTTAATTATGTACATTTTAAATACATTTAGTGCAATTCAGCCCCTGATCCTGCAGGACGTGAAAGAGGCACTTTACTGATAGAAGGTGTCTCTATTTTTCTGTTGAAATGGTCTTAAATTTTAGACAGGAGTGTTCAGTTTCTGTTTGGCAGTAGAATGTTTCACTGAGTCACAGTGACCTCTTTGTGAGACCTTGAGCCAAATTCCCTCCAGTAATCCAGATTCTTTGATGATAAAATCAACCATCCAGCCAGCAACTGAGGACAGGCAGGAAGAACGAGATGTTTCAAGAGGACCGTAGGAGAAATCAGGATTAAAAACCATCACGATTGCTAGGAGATAACGCTTGGAAATCTGTTCCAGCTTTTTCTGTTTCAAGACTTTTTCAAATGTCCCAGTACTTCAGTGAGAGGCAGCTTCTTCTAAAATACTTCCTTGTCAGAACTTCAGAAAACACTTTTGGTACATGGGAATAGTTCAGACACAATTCTGTTCATTAAGAAAGCCTTTCTCTCTGGGACAGCCTCTCAGTCATCTTCCCAGGTGAGATATTTTCTTCTTTGTAAACGGTATTGGAAAGGTTTTTCCTTCTTCTCTCAGTTTGCTCCATTCCTTCCTCCAGGAGCTGTTTCTTCTTTCCAGAACGTTTTCACATTCCCACTACAGCTCCCTATTTGACGCTATAGCTGGGAAAGACTGATGATGGAAAGAATATTTTTTAGTCAAATACTTCCTGAATTTTTAGCAAAACATTTTTTTTCTAGACAAGAGGGTTTGGTGATGCAAGAGCAGCCAACAGCACACTAAACACTGTGGGCAGCAGGGACATGGTGAATGAAACCTTTGGGTATAAATTTTTGAATTTCAGCACCCGCCATGAATTTTTGAAGTTGCAGCAGCAGGATATATTATTTCTTTCTCTTCTGGTTTTCTTCTTTCCTCCTCACAAAGTAAATTCTGTTACCAAAGAGGACAAATACCCAACATATTTCAGCTTTCAACTCCTCATCCTTTGCCATTTCAAAACAAATTTCCTGATAATATATGGAGATGAATTTCATTTCAAAGTGACTTCAACATCACTGCTACCAGTAACATCCTTCCTGGGAAGAACTAGATGGATAAAACTTTGCTCTCTGGTACATCAGTAAAAAACTCCTATGCTTTTCCTTTCAAGGATGAGGAGTGGGAAGTTCTCAACACCTTTTCTTGTGAGGAAAGCATAACTGGAACTTGGATATTTGGATGGATTCTCTGTATGGAGCATTTCTAGGGCTCTCTTCACCTCTTGAATCCCACAACAGGCCCCACTGGCTGTGTGCAGAGCAGCTCTCCACTGTCCTTAGTGTCAGCTGGGACATTCCAACAGCAACGTTTCAGTGTCTGAAATTAGGATCTAATTCCCAGAGAGGAGCCCAGTAGCAGTGGACACGAGTGCATGTCATACCTAGATCATTAGGAGCCACCCATTAGATGGCAACAGTTAAATTTGTCTTCATTTGCTGCTGCCCCAGAGAGGGCTCTGTGCAGGGAGCAGCTCTTTGGTGACACTGCCACTTCCACTGCGTACCCGTGAGCAGGGACCTCAAAGGGGGTGGGAGACTGCTCTGCCTCAGTGGTCCTTCATCCGTCACTAAAATAGCAGCAGTCGCTTTCTGACCAACGTATGGAGCTGTCTGGAAAGATTTCCTCACCTGTCCAAAGGCTTTGATTTCTGCCCCCGTAGAGGTAAATCATTCAAGGGGGCATCCGTGTTCCTGGAAAAATTACTGTGCACAGGAGGGACCATCTGTTGTTGCTGCAAGTGCTCAGGTATCTTTCGATTTGGGAAGTAGGTATTTTTATAGAGAAAATGAGATGGCAGGAGTTACAGAATCCCAAAATATCTTCATTGACTTTAGGCAAAGCTGTGTATATGCCATCCATGCCATATGTTTTGTGGAAGGAACTTCAGGCACCTTCCAGTGGTGAATCAAGCCAAATTTTGGTTACAGCTTCATTTTTTAAGACTCAGCTTTAGCAAAAAAAGATCTCTTGAGTTCTCAGGTTCAGTGTCCTTCTTTCACAGTTGCTCCATCACATCATCACCTTACAAAAGTATTAATATGATGCAGAGACACCTTTCCATGGCAGCCTTCTGACCCCTGCACACAACCCTCTCCACACTGTGTGGCCTCACAGCTCCAGAAATAATGAGAAATCATCTAAACGAACCTACCCCAAACATATCAGTGCCAGGAAAAAAAACAAACAAATCAACAACCAAACAACAAAAACAAACCAAAAAACAAGCCCCAAAGTAAGACCTTCAGTTGATTACTTTAGAGAAACTTAGAGCAACTGTAGATGATCTGAAGTTTCAGATCAAATAAAGAGCTTGTGCAATTCGTAGCCCTCTCAGCCTAGTAAAAGATTTTCTATAGGCAATGAGAAGCTGTTTCCTACCCTTGCTGCTCTGATGGTTTAGAAATCAGATTCTATTTAATGGCCCATTTATACTCACTTGATCTAAATCTTTTAAATTATTATTTTGCATAAACAATCCTTTATCCTTGGTATATTTACACAGATTAAGTCTATGCCCTTAGCCTTTGCTTTAGTAGCCTAAGCTGGCTGAACACTGTAGAGTGAGCTGAAAAAACAGATTCACCAAACCTCACTTTTTAAAATAACTTTTCTCTTTCTTTCTTTCTTTCTTTCTTTCTTTCTCTTTCTTTCTTTCTTTCTTTCTTTCTTTCTTTCCTTCTTTC
>VYZQ01030263.1:39712-63890 GCA_013400655.1 Mystacornis crossleyi
TCTCTCTCTCTCTCTCTCTCTTTCTCTCTTTCTCTCTCTCTTTCTCTCTTTCTCTCTCTCTTTCTCTCTTTCTCTCCTTCTCCCTTTCTCCCTTTCTCCCTTTCTTCCTTCTTTCTTTCTTCTTCTCTACTGTTGCTATAATTTTATAATTTTTAGCAAAACATGTTAACATTTTTAGCAAATATAAATACTGGCATTTTCCCAATGCTAATTACATTAAAGTCATCAGCGTCAATTAAAATGACTCACCATATTTTTTTTATTATTATTTTTCATGAAATTAATCCATGAGCGTCCCACCAGCCTTAGCACTCAGGCTTCATGTTGCTTGTACAAAACAGGACAGTGCTCATGCTGGAGAATTTAGCCAAAACAGAAATTCAATAGAGGGAAAAAAGTGCATCATCACCTCTATTTCACAGCTCAAAACCAAAGATCAGATAAAAAATGCCTTCACAGCTACCAAATGACCAATATGTGCTCATGCCAGACTGAGCAGCAAAGCCTTAGGCGAATTAAGGAAAAGCTGAATATATATATTATAATTCATGTGGATCTGATGTTCCTGCATAGTAGATTTGTCAGGTCAGGTAAAGCATGGGCAAGCTTTCCTTCAAATTAAGTATTAAATCTTAGGCTGTAAGTAACCTGAACTAATCAGTGAACTGAGGGAACAGATCACTAAAATTACCTCACCAGAAGGGACTGTCTTTGTGCAAGTCTTCCAAAGCAGTGGTTTGGCTCTTAACCCCTCAAAGGAGAACGAAACACACAGAATGGTAAGATTAAAAAAGAAAAACTGAAAAAAACAACTTAATTCTTTCCTGTGTTTTACACCGAGGTCACAGAGAGGCAGGGTTTGAGCCAAGCAGACTCTGAAGAGAACACAGGGCATGGGACACAGCTGTATGGAGAGCTCTGTGGCAGGCTCTGCTCTGGCAGCACTAATCCACCGCTCCTCTGATTTCAGTCAAAGACAACTTAGGGAAGTGCTTCCCCGAATGAAATAGCATGAAAACAAAAGAGACCTCGTGAATGGCTTTGCTATCTGGTGTGCTCAGTGCACAGGACACGTCCCTGCTTCCCCCAAGGGCTGTGCTGGAGGCACTCGGAGCCCACCCAACCTGCAAGGGAACACAGCTTAGTTTCAACATTGTCCCTATTTTTGAGTGGAGTCACATTTGGGGCACACTAAGGTTGTGGACTGGGAGCTGCAGCCCCCCAGCCAGGTCTGGGAGCTTTCCTGTGTATCTACACACCACATGGACACCTCCACACCTCCTGCTTGGACACTTGTCCTCCCCGGTTCTGTCCTGAGCCTGTGAGCACAGTGCCACCTGGTGAGACACGTCTGCAGCCCAAATAGCCTCATCCCTCACTCACAAACCCTTTTGGATGGGGAAACCTAAACCTGAGCCTAAAGGCCAGCACACCTCTGAGACATAATTTCATCAGCAGAAGCAAAGATAGGCCTGGAATTTCACCAAAAATGGCTCATTCGCACGAGTCTGCTTGCTCAGGTATCAGCCAGAGGCTGGATTTACTACAGCCCCAAGCTGAGCTGGCTTCTAGCCCAGCCTTCACCCACTGCAACTAGGTCTAAAATTGAATCCTTTGGAACCTGAAGCCCAGGATATGAAGAGTCCTTGAACAGACCCCAAGGGACTCCAAGACACTGGATTTGATATGCCACTGGATTTGTTATATTGTATCAGCTGCCTGGAGAACTGCTCCCACAAAGCTCTCCTTTGCAGAGGAAGGTCTTGGGATTCTCAGGGAATCTGCTTTGGCTCTTGCTCAAATAGAAACTGGCCTGGAGGGAAATGACACTGTTGAATAAGGTGACTTCTTCACGAAGTGCTTAGGGCCTGCTCCAGATGCCTTCTTGTCCAGCCACGAGATGTTCTGTGCATGGCAACAGATGGCTGTGAGAAGCCATGGACTTGGCTGCCACCAAAAGATCCTTCTCACAAGCATGCCATGAGCACAGACTCCCACCTTGGACCTCTCATTTGCAGCCTGAGACCAGGCCTTGTGGGCAGCCAATGATGATCAGGAATCAGTGGGGTAATTTCTAGTTTATGGGAATTGCAGGGGCTGCATACAGCAAGATCTTGTCTTTCAAAGTAGAGATTTTAATGCATTACCTGAATATACGTGTGTGTAGAGGGGAGGGTTGTTTCTGCCTTGCCTTAGGGACAGCACACCCCACCTCCCAGCCCCATCACAAGAAAGCAACACAAACTTAACCACCTGCTGTCACTCCTGCCTGCACAGATCACAGGGATGACTTTAGGATCCATACTGCAGATAACTAAAGGAGGCTGTCAGCAACGTGGGCATTTACACACACCGCAGGTGTCCAGCCCCATACCACAGGGCAGATGGAGCCAGTGCAGGAACAGGTAAACATAAACTTCTAGAACTGTTTGAGGTGCCCCTAATCACCCACCTATCCTGGGCTAGCAGATATGAGACAAGACCTGCATCCTTCTGTGTAGGCCAGGTGGCCTTAGGGAACTACATCAGACCATCCCTCTCTGCAGACTCTAATGGGAGTTCCTGGGTAGACACCTCTATTTGACTCTCAGCTGATCCATGAGTGAGAGTGAACAAAATCCTGTTTCTCAGTTCAGCTGCACAGCAAGCTCTTTTTTTTGTTTGTTTCGGTTTTGTTTTGTTTTGTTTTTTCAGAAACCACATATTCAGATAACTGCAGTGAAGACTCCTCTCTCCACTCATGTCGATACTGCACTGATCTCCATCCCAGCTCATTTGTGGTCACTCGACTGTTCTGTGGCATTCCTGTTTTTTTTCGTTATCATTCACCATAATCACTCTACAGCAAACACACGGTTCTCTTTCCCATGAGTTAAGGGTTGTGCTCCTCCCTTTTGGAGGGCTAGAATTTTCAGTTCTGTTGAACAGATACTGTGTTAAATATGGTTTACTATCCTCCAGCTGAGGAGGACAAATGCACTGAAAGGTGGCAAAAGGCATATTTCACAAGTGAGAAAATGAAATAAAAAATGAAAATGCACAATGTTATTGTCTGTTGTCAATGAAACAACACTTTTTATTATGTCTGTATGCAATGGGAATATTAACTTGGATATGTGGAAGTGCAAATTAAGCTGCTGATTTAGATTATCATATTTCAGGTCTAGTAACTTTACAGGCCTTTTTTTTTTTTTCATTCCATGTAAAACCTCTGTGAGTTATAAGCCTTTTTTGTCAACTATATCTTATAAGTGAGAGGTTTATATTCCTGCTGTTATATTAAAGGAGGCATTTTGCTGCTAGGAGAGTTCAGCATTTTATTCAGCTGTGGTAACTTTCCCTTATACTCTAGCACGAAGCACAATTAAGACAGAAATGTTCAGTAGCTTTATTATGCCCTTGTGTGAGAAGCTAATCTTTTTTTCCCCCACTTCATTTTTCAGGGGTTCCCAAAGGGTTTTGAAAACTCTACACATTTGTCTAGCACACTCTGTAGTGGCATAAACAAAGAATACATGGACCTCAGTAGGGGCTTTGGCTTTTATATTTTTAGTAATTCCACTTTCTCCTCTTGCAAGTTTCAAGAGTACTGGAATTTCCCAGTTAATATTCTGGGCTTGTGGGTAAATTTTGTTCACATTAATTTGGGCAATTTGTTATTTTGGTGGGGAACAGAGGACTGGAACTTTTAAAAAAATGTATTTATTATTTAAAGGAAAATTTTCTTTACACAGAACAACACACAGGTTCACCTCCTGAACTACCAGTGGGAGACAATCTCTGACGAATGCCGTTCAATAAAAATGAAATAAACCTTTTTTTTTTTTCCACTATAGGAAACCAGCAAACATTCCTGAGGAGGTAATTTCATTAGTAACTTTTCAAGCACTGGAGTTTTGGTTTAGCCTGGCTTTCTATGGAAACACACCATGTGCATTTGTTGCCCCGGGTTCTGCTGTGTGGTTGTTCCCTCTAATAACTTGCAAATCTATTTGCCAATTTTGATTGAATTTGATAGAGTAAGGGGAGACTCAGTGATACAAGCAAATGAAGTGAGGAGAGCCGGCCAATTACCCTGCGTTGGATGGACAATGGCAATGGACCCAGGGAACATCTCTTGTTACTTTCTTGCTGGATTATCCCCCAGCATCTGGGGCTGGAGGTTCACAGGTATCCCAAGCCACAGCTGCTACTTTTGTGTCTTGTAATTTTTCCTCCAAAAACAAGGCAAATTTCATCCTATTCTGCTTGTGTGATGCATATTTAAAGTAGAAAAAGAGATCCTCTGAGTAACCTGACTGAGTGAAAGCTGCAACAGGAGCAGTTATCCCTTACTAGACTTTATTAAAGTTACTTTCCCTGGAGGTTATCCAGCACACTTTGTCTTTTGTCTCTCTGTGCCTGAGGCCTCAATTACATTGTGATAAATTATCCTGAGTAAGGGAAACTGTGAAGCAGACAGTCTGATATTTTCTCATTTTCTGCCTTACCTCCTGGGCATTGCCAAGTAAACTGCCATGGAGACCGGCACATAAACAGCCCTTCCCCAAGACAGTCTTGTGGGAAGAAGCCAAGGAACTGAAACATCCACAGCAGCAGGCTTCACCTGGCGCTGTAATTTATAGTGACAGCCATGCAAAACATTTTCTCAATGATGCACGTGAGAGGAAAGTGCCTGGTCTGATGTTGTGTATGTCAGCAGGCTGAAGCATTTCACAGCTTCTCCTCCGCACCGAGCTCTGCAGCTTCCAGATCATCCCAGGGGATGGAAATGGTCACCCGCTGGCTCTCAGAGCCCAGGGGACTTTGGGCTGGGCACACAGTGACTCACTGCATCAATAGCACTTCTAGTCCCAGTATCTTCCCAAGGCTGCCTTAAAATTTTCCTTCAAAAACACCAGAATCAAGCAGTTTGACGGTACTACTAAGTGTCACTGCCAACACTGGCTGCACTTGCCACAGGAACTCTTGGTGCCTGTTATTTTTTTCTATGATTTTCTTGTGACGATTGAATGTTACAATTTCCAGGATTCCCAGAGGCGATCATTAAAATGCTGGTAAGTTGGTATTGATGATTGGTTTCCACTGCACAGGCAGAGTATTTCTCAGCAGATAAGTACACATCTTTTGCCTTGAACAGCGAAAGAAATGTACACTGAATTTCTTTCCCACTGGCTGTTTATATTTCAATACACAAGGATAATTTATACAAGAAAATATAACATTCGTGATTGCATCCAGCATTTACGAAAACAGCCAGACTCTTCCAGTTTGAAAAGAAAAAATTATGTAGGAGAAAGGGGACTATTTATATGTTGATTTTGACTTCTGAGTCATCAAGTTAGAAGAAGGCCCTGTGGGAAAAGTGCTCACCCTATATGGAGGGTGAAAATAAACTGAACATGAACATAAACTGGAAAGCAGACAGCATCTCTACACGGCCCTTTCCCTCTCCATGCTCACCATTAAGCACCCAGGAAAATTCCTGGTGAGGTGCAACCACTTCCAAAAAGGCACCCGGTGAAAAAATCCCAAATGTGTATTATGTGGGGATGTAAAAGTCCCTCCTGGCCTGAGAGGGGGCTGTGTTTGAGGAGAACATGCTCTGGCTTGTGCCTTCAGTTGCAGCATTACAGAGTCCCTCTGCTCTGCTCTGCTCAGCCCAGGACCCCATTAGTCACAAGGAGAACAGCACACAAGCTGGAAGGCCCTGGGTTAGGATGTGTGACCCTGTGGCATCACCTCAGCAGGCACAGGCAACACACACTTGCCTCAGAGCTTCATGGAGGGCGAGAATAAGCACCCCAAAAGAGGGCAGTGGTATTGGACATAACTGAAATCCTTGCTGATGTCTCATGGCAGGCACTGGCCTGGGGATAACCACTGGAAGAACAGCTTTCTCTGCTGGAAGAAGAAGCTTTATTACACTGAAGGAAAGAAGAACTAGGAGCACAGGAAGCCAAGCTGTCCAGTTTGGCCACTTGGACGATGTGTCTCAGTCTCTTCCTGCTGTGCCTCTTCCAGCACAGGTGGAGAGCACCAGTCTTCCCGAGGAGTCTCCCTGCTCCCTTCACTGCCTATACAGAGTGCGTGGCCTCCTTGCCCAAGTGCTCAAATAAACCCCTGCTCAGTGCTGTGGATAAAGGCCACAGTCTCACCTTCTGCTTCACTGCCAAACTTCCTCCACCAAAATTTTCACTCTGCAAGGCTATGGCAACCAGGCAGTCACACCACCATGAGGTCAGGGCTTTTTCCAGCATATTGGACCTTGCTGCAGGGAAAAACATGGAGAGTATAAGAACCAGCCTGTGGCTGTTGGTGCACATGCTGACCCAGCACCATGCAAAGTTACCTATCAAACACCATCATTTTCCTCACCTTGGCTGACCCAGTGTGGACCCATTTTCTTAATGCGAAACGTGTAGCAGTGGGAGTTGTATTGGTGATGAACTGTGCAAACCTGGCAGCTGAAGGCAGGATTGTTCCTTCTGAGCTGCAGCAGGCACTTTGGCAGCTCCCTGCCAATGACTAATGCAGCAGGTCACCTTTTCTTTCTTTTGGGGCCTTTCTGAACGGACTCAAAGTGCACATCAATCTTTATTAATGCTGTCATTCCTCCCGCAGAGGTGCTCTCCCTCAAACCCACTTTTTCTTGTACAGAAACAAGGGCTTTCCAGAAGATTATCCATACCTATAATTACATCTGAGATGCCAGATGGTCACCTGCTGATGGGAAGGCGACCTAGCAAGTAACCACCTAACAAACAGACCTCTGCCAGGGTGACACAAGACATATAAGAGAGCCAACAGCTAAGGTGATCTATGTGGCAGTGTGCAAAGAGCTCTATCAAACTGCACTATGGGGAGGGGGGGAATTTCATGAAGAATGAACCAAGTACTTACCACTCTCTACTGCTTTCTGAATAAATATTTTTTTTCCTCTAAAATAAAATACTTAGCAAAAGAAATTTGTTGGGGTTTTTTTTCTTCCTCCTGTACAGTCACAGTTGTGTGGGGTCCTTTGCTTCCCCCTGCTGTCACCCTGAAACGGCACAGGGTGGGCTGTGGCTCCAGCCAGCCGTGGGAGTGGGGAAACTAATGAGGATGGGCTCCGCCGGCAAGCGCTCCCGCATCCCACAGCTCCCACGGTGCTGCCGTCGAGAGCTGTGAGAGCAGGGGGCCAGGAGGAATAAAAGCCACCAAGCCCCACCTCCGTGCCTCACCATCCACGGGCAGAGTCCCAGGGAGCCGAGCAGAGCTCTGGGGTCCCAGCGGAGAGGGCTCTCCCAGCTGGCTTCCACTGAAGGCTGGATTTTGCCGTTCCTCTGCCTCATCTCCCACAAGTGCAGGTGAACGGATTTGGCACCCACAGCGCTCTCAGGTAAGAGGGGTTTGCTGGGAAGCAGACAATGTGCTGGCATAAAAGTCAGTGTGGGGCTTTGTGGTTTGTTAGGAAAACGGATTTGAAAGAGGACTTTGCTCTGAATATTTCAGAAAAATAAAAAGAAATCATTCCCTCTAGCAGTCCTTAGCAAAGAGCCCTTGCTCCAGAGGGGTTTGCTGGTCCATGTACCCCTCCTGTGTCCCAGCAGGGACCCCCTGGCAGTCAGAAGCAATCAAGTGGGAACTGGGATCTTAGGGAGCCCCAGCAATTCTGCCTGGTGTCCACCAGTGCAGAGTGGGGCACCTGCAGCTGGGAGAGAGAGAGAGGCTCAGTTTGAAAAGTCTGAACACCATAGCACAAGTGTGGACATGGCTCTTGTTTGGACTGACACACGGTGGGGCCAGCCTCAAGTTGTCTTCTGGCTTTGCTGCAAGTCAGGCATGCACCAGCCAGTCAGTGCTCACCTTCTCTTGACTCCTATTACCTAAACATTTAGGATGAGAATAATGACCAGAAAAATAGTTTAAAGCTAAAACTAGCTGAAATAACAAAGGAAACAGGATGGAGGGTCTGTGCCACAGAGACTTATCACTGCTGCTTGTAAGGGACAAGGAACTGAGTTCCAACAGGAGGCAGCAGTGTGGGACACGGCTGTGTTGCCGGTGGGCAAACCTGGCTGCCAACCACCAGCAGTGAGGGCACTGAGGAGTATTGGACAGCCTGGAAGAGGCACAGGGGTGCTGTGGCTCTCCTGTGGCTCAGTTGCAACCTGCCAGCCTGAAAAGCAGCTGTATGGAGAGGCTCCAGCCTCCTGCAAGGGGCTCAGACACTTGTCCCCACTACTTCCTGGCCCTTCTAACCCAAGGGCAGGTCCCTTTACACCAGGGAAACAAACTGAGGGAAGGACTGATTGAGGAGCTTCAAACGTTGGTTCTGTTCTTTAACTTTTTTTCCTAGTTGTGGCTGAGTTTTATATTTTGCATATGACTTTCCCAACTCACTATCAAAATGGGAGCAGGCACAGTGGGGCAGGACACCTTCCTGCCCTTGTATGCCACCAGTCTTCATGCTGCACCAGTTTCAGTTTCCTGTGAGTTTCAGGGACAATTTCCCTGTTTCAGTGAAATTTCCCTGTTTTGGCTGGGAAACAAAACTCTTTTGCAGCTGCCTGGCTGCTGAATTACACTTTAGCACCCTCATGCATTGGCACAAAAGAAAATAATTCATCCTTAACACCCACAGCAGCTTCAACAGAGTCACCAAAGTTCTGGGGGAAAGGGGCAACATCTCTTTATCTGGCAAATATAATGACTTCTCTGAGAGGTTTGTCAGTCCTGGAGAAGTCCAAGGACTGAAACCACTACCTGGTAGTTACGTGTGTTGTGTTCTTGCTTTGTGCGCAGCCATCATGAAATTGCTTTTTTATCTCACCTGTTAGAACTGCACGCACTGAGCTCTGATTCGGGGTCACTTCTGGGCTCCGTCACTAGGTGGTGACACGCTTCCAGACACCGAGTGCTCCTTCAGTTGGTCTTTTTTCTTTCAGTATGAAAGAGCAGTAAATAAAGACAAAACGTCTGTTTTACCCTCTGCTTATGGAAATACAGCATTCCCAGCCACAATAAATTCTGCATAAGATAATTTGATATTCAACTGATTTTTTAATATGGCATCGGATTGATTAATGTTGTTTCTGTGAGAATTACCACTATAAAAGTCATTTTAGTCATAAACATTTACATAAAAACTAATATTCCTGATCTCTGCATAATTTAGAACACCTTTGTCAGCAGCCACTGCTAGATTCAAAATGAACGCCTGTTTGTGCACTTTCTAGGAATAAACTGGCGCTGAAAGTTTTGAAGTTAATGTGTCATTTGATTGTGAAAACTACCAGTTTCCTTTCCTCCTTTCTGTTTTCCCCGAGCATGAAACAGTGCTTATTTTTTTCCTTAAAATGCTCATCAATAGCTGTAGCCCAAAGGCACAATATTTGCTCTGCTGAAAAAGGTTTGGTGGCTGGTGTGAGACACATGCGCTCACCAGAGGTCAGACACTTATATGTAATTTCCATTCCAGTCCATCGTTCAGTCCTGACGGAGATGTCCTCTGGGATATGAAGATGAGGGCTGAAAAAGGAGAGTTAATTTCATGAGACGTCTGATGAGTGAGGCAGAAACTAGAAACCTGGATGTGTATGTTGGTGGCTGGCTGCTACCTGCAAGGGTTACTGACCTGGTGGGATGTCTGTGAATGCCTCAGTCCCTGACTCTTGCTTGGTCACTCGCCCACAGGTAAAAACCACACCTGCCTCTCTTACTGCCAGGAAATAGAACCTGCCATGCCATTGTGCAAGGAGCAAACCCCATCCCTTCCCCATGGCAGCAGAGGGTCCTGTCTGAGCTTGGAGACAGCTGCCTCTGCTCAGCCGTGACTAGTAGGGCTTGGACAGACTTTGGAGGGAGGTGCGGCCATGTATCAGCTGGTTGAACAAGTCTGTCTTTATCTTCAACACATGCCTGGGACCCTGTAGTCCCTAGAAGGCTCTGGGCAAAGCTGGACACAGCATTGCACAAGAAAGCCTTAGGGTAGATTTCATGTCAATTTAGAGCATGATGAGGCTAGGCTTAAAAAACTGCTCTTTAACCACTAGGAAATCTAGAGGCTATTTTGAGGTATGTGCAG
Source organism: Mystacornis crossleyi (assembly GCA_013400655.1). Taxonomy (NCBI): domain Eukaryota; kingdom Metazoa; phylum Chordata; class Aves; order Passeriformes; family Timaliidae; genus Mystacornis; species Mystacornis crossleyi. The sequence continues at coordinate 49,782 of VYZQ01030263.1, forward strand.
GAATGCAGCTTCCCTTATCCTGGCCTCCTCCACACACACACACCTTCTGTCATCCAGCTGCTGGTGGCGGCAGACTTCTGGTGACCCTGGCCAGAAGCTGAGTCTTGGAGCGTGTGTGTGTGTGTTTGTGAGAGAGAGGGGGAGAGCTTTCCACACTCCCATTGATGCTGGATGCTACTTACCCATCTGGTGCTGTCTGAGGCCTGACCTTGGATGCCTGTCTGCTTGCTCATCCCTCACCCCACCTTCTAAAAATTCTTCTTTGCAAGGAGCTCCTTTCTAATCCAGGTACTTTTCTGTCAAAGGCACGTTGTTCTGGGCTCCCTGCATGGTTTGCAGTTTTTATTCTATATTCTTCTTCAGAATCCTCCTTGATCTTAAAACTATTTTCATCCTCTCTCCTCCTTTTCTTCTTTAATTCATTCTTGCTCACTAGTTAATTCTTGCTGAGGTTTGTGTAGCGAACCCCACCTGTTTTCACTGGGTTTTCTCGTAACAGTTAAATACACTTTGTTCTGCCCCAACCCCAATCAAAATCAAGATAGAACCTTCCATAGTTTTTTCAGGAAGATGGCATTAATACTTCTCCCCCAGCCTCCCTGGGACCCCAGAGCTCGAGCATCATCACCAGCAGGCAAGCCTAGAGCTACTGGAAGGCATACCTGCCTCTGGCTGTGCCACGCCGCTAGCTGCTGGCTGGGATTGTGCATGCTTGGAGTTTTTGAGGGTAGTGAAAGCCTGCCAGTGTGTGCGAATACTCTGAGTCAAGATACTTAGTTAAGGTAAAGACACTTCTCATAGCCATGTGAATTTCTCTGTCTCCACAGACACCCCAGAAAGGCTCACCACAATGGCTGCCGGCCTGGAGAAAGCCTGCCACCGGTGCATATCTAAAATTGCCAGCAATGGTAAGGCAGTTCTGGTAGCGATCGCCTCATGTGTTTAAGCAGCCCTGTTGCTAAGCCAGGTATATAAAAAAATCATGATGGTGCCAAGTCCCACCTGAATCTTCCACTGAAGTTTCCTTCCCTAGACAATTTGGGGTGCTGAATGAGTGTGCAATGGTAACTCTACCCGAACAGCAGCTGCCTGCTGCAGTATTTGAAATAGAGCAACCAGCACAAAATTTCAAACAAATACAAACACCACCATGCACCTAAATATGGCTTGGAACACACAGCCTAAGAAAAATAGTGTGTTTGCCTCCTCTTTGAAGTGTTACCTTACACAGTGCAGCAGAAACATCCACAGGGAAAATCACCTGGTAAAGAGCAGCATAGCCAGCCTGGGAACAAACTCCTAGGAGCAATTCCTGCCAAGCAAAACTGCTGCCAGCCTGTGTGGTAGCACAGGGACACAAGTCTGGGGATGGAATATGGTCGGGAATATCCCCCCTTTCACCCAGTGAGATTTAGGACGGTATTCTTTCCTCTGCTTGCCTGATGTCTGGCGCAAGGGCCACTGCGGGCGCGGGTACCCCCCATTAAAAGCCCCTTGCTGTGGGTTGGAAGCACCAGTTCTCCATACAGAGGTTCTTTTGCATGATAGCCTGGGCTCGCTCAGGTTTTAAAGCAGCTGGTTCTTCCCACTCAGGGCGGAGGACAGAGAGGGCTGTAATGAGCTGACAGCTGGCTGAACAGGCCGGTTCTTGCTCTCCAAGGGAAAACGCAGCAGAAAGTTGACCTGGGCTGAGGCTGTGCAAGATCCACAGAGGCACGGGAGAAATACACTTCAGAGGTGGGGTTTTGTAAGATCACGGAAGCAGTGTCCTCGGCAGGAGGTTAAAATCCATGGGTTTTAAAGCAGCTTACTCCTGCTGACTGCATCTCCTTCTCACTCTGAGTTGCAAGTGCCTTTTGCTTTCACTTCTAGGTAGTAGCAATTTCTAATTCCACTCAAATACAAAAAGCAGCAAACCCCTTGACCACTCATTGTAATTGATACTTCACCCACACTAATCGCTGCATTTGCCAGTCTAGGGTATTACCTTGGGATCTGCTATATTCCTGATCTGTGCTTTGCTTGAAAGGCTCTCAGAGTTCAGAATGAACTTTTATTAATGATTAAACCCCTCAACTCCTTGCTGCCTTACAACCTGACAGAGAAAATCAGGCCAAAGGGACAGGAAGCTCAATCCAGGCCTCCCTGCAGAAACCTGGCACAAGTAGTGAAGCAGAGAACATTTTCTGGCCCACTTTTTCATGCTCATCATTGCCCCAGGGCAACGGAGGGCTGGGGAGTGATGAAAAACAAAGGGTACAGAGCGTGTGGCACCCTCATTACACCCTGACAAGTGCCTGGGAGTGGAATTGGGACCCAGCTGGTCCCTGTGGGATCCCTCACATCCTGCAGAAAGGACACGTGCAGGGGGGATCTAGACCCACTGGTGAATATCACAGTTTAAAAAGTGGTATTTTCTCTGATTTTTGTTCCTAGTGGTCACAAGCAAAATGTCACCATTCCTTAGTATTAAATTACCACTGGAACTTCAATGATGACAGAGAAAAAAATTAATCCTTCTGATTTTTTTGGAATGATTTGGATTAGTTCTGATGTCACCCAGGTTCTTCTGCACAAGAAGCACCCTCTTGGATACCTGAAAAATTACCCATGAGTAAGAATACCATTCCAGAAAAGTATCTTCGGGTTTTCATTATGCTCAAGTTCAAAATCAGCTCAGCTTTACCCACGGATCAGCTACTTCATCGAAAATTCATTTTCTGTTCATTAAAATGGAAGCCCTCGTGAAGTGCAGTGATGCTTAATTTCACTTTTTCTCATCATCCTGTATATATTTTTCAAAAAGCTTTTCAGCACAAACCCACATTTGTACCTATGGTCTCCTGGTATTTAAATAACTCCCAAGAGCCAACCCACCTGTGGAGCATCTTTCCATTCTTGGTGTAGCAATTTAAGTTCAGTCTTCAATTAACTGACCAAAATGAAAAATGCTAATCCACTATCCTAGGTCTACTGCAAAGCAAACTGAATGGGTCTATATGTAATGCCTAAATATTGTTTTTTAAGTACTTCTGGAAATTATTCACAAGAGGCCAAATCCAGAATTTAGACCATGGCATAACTGTAGTTTAGTATTCAGAGGCATAATACAAAATTCAGACAAGACCCTCTGAAATATTGCTCAACCCCCAAAGCACCTACACCTAGGACTTAAATTTTAGGGGATGTGATGCTGATATCTGGGTACCAAAGTTCTATTTCACAGTAATTCAACCTTGCCTAAGCAAAGAGTGATGAAACACAGCAAACAGCTGGCAGCCCTGAGCTTGGATTTGGTCAGTTTTCTCACACTTCCCCTGCCTCATATGGTGGGTTTGCACTGGAACTAGAAATCTCTATGGGAATGGCAGTTCCTTACCCTGAATCCTCCATCTTCTGAGTATCCAGTTTGGTCAAGGGATTAAATCACCCCCGGGATGGGATTCCTGCCATTTGTCCCCGGAGACTATTCCTTTAATATATTTCCTTGCTATCACATTTAGCCTCGTGAACAGACCAGTCTTTGGTTTTGCTCAAGTTCATCTCATGCCTCTGCTCTTTGGATCACTCACAGGTCTGGTTTTGAATGCTCAAACCTTGCTGTGCTCAAACCTATTTTCTCTCATTTGGTGATGGCTGGCCAAGCTGAACGGATTTAATTCCTTTCCCTCATGCTACTTTCTTAAAGTCTTTCCTGTACATCCCATCTGAGAGAGTGACATTTTCCTGTGACTCCAAAGCACAGAAGGAAAGCCAGTATCCACAGCTACCAATACCACGGGCAGACTCATCCCTGGTCTGTAAAACACATGACCTTACTGGGGCTGGTTGCTCAGAAAGATCTGTCGAGGCTTTCTTTGCCACCATGACACCCTCACAGGCTGCATTCTTTGTTTTCTCCAAGTGCCCATCGGTACTGCAGGGGAAGCCTGCAGATACCATGAAGGAATAAAACATGGATGAAACTACCTGCTCCCCATCTGCACTCCAGCCTGTTACACCACCCGTGCTGCAATGCAGCACACTGTGACACTGCTTGCTAAGCTACTGCACTGCCATCTGCATCTGCTTCAGGGCATCAGCAGGCCAGGGGCCCTGCCAACTGAATTTGACCCGAATTTCCTAACACCCGGACTGCTGGGAATCAGCCCCCTTCAGAGCAGCATTCCCACAGGCAAAAGGCATACTGTGAGTATGCCAAGGGGCATACTGCGAGTTTACACACAGAGTTTTGCTCCTCAGCTTGTTCATGCAGATAAATCCTGGGGTAACTGCAGAATTTGTTTGGAAGCTGGTAACATCTCATTAAAAAAAAAAATTTTAAAAAATCCTTTTTTATCCAGAATCTGATAGGCTACAGAACAAATTGCACTTGGGGGTGATGGGAATGTAACCAACACTTCATTTATTACTGTATTTATTATCAGAGAGCTTGTCACTCTACTTAGCAGCTTGCACTATAGCTGTATTAGCATACTACTAAGACGAGGAGGTAGGTTGAGATTTATATTCATAAATCACTTCCGAAAATCCTATGAAGACTCTTACCTGAAAAGAAAGAGACTTTTCTCTCTCTTCAAAGTAAATAGGGACAGCCTGAGCTGGTCTGAAACTTCCAAGTGCTTGAAAAACTCGTGGCAGCAAAATATAGTCTGAGGAGCCCACAGGCGAATTGGTGTCACCTCCAATACTGCCTCCAGATCCCAAGCAAATGCCGGAGGACATCAGGCTGTGTGTGCCCCGAGGCCAGGCACGTTAGTGGGGACAGACGGCAATGGAGTGGCAGAGGACTGGGAGGAGAGCTGCCGTGCAGGGGCGTGGCTGTGGAAGATGCAAAGGCTCAGGCATCAGACAGAAGAGAGAGCGTGACATACAGCCAAAATGTCAACAGTGATCTCAAGTGCGTTTGCCTCACTGAGGAGACCTTGGCAAGAGGAACTCGGCCAAACAGCAGATTTATATCAGCTGACTGTACTGCTGGGCAGGAGGCAAAAAACCTGCACCCACTGATCTGATTTTTGTGACCACAGATTTCAAGGATTGTGCAGGATATTCAGCCACTTGTTCTCTTCTTCCTCTGTTGTGATCCCAGACACGAGCTCTTCCCTTCATCCATTTCCCGGCACGTTAGGATTCCCACAGCAGGACTTCACCAGTGCCCCAGCAGGCGCTGCCCTGCTGGTACAGAGCAGTGAGTTCTCCTGCCCTGGTACCAGCCTGACGGAGCAGATATCCTTTCGAGCCATGTCTGCAAACACTTCCCTCACTGTGTTCTGTTTTTAGAGACTACCAGCCCTTTTATGCTACTTGTTCCAGGAATGTGGCCAGGAGCTTCTCTGACCAGCCTGCAAGGGGATACCTCCGACATGTAAATACCACAAGCCTCACATGTCGACCTGCCTGCTCAGCAGCGTCCTCTCTGCTGAGCTGTGCTAGCCTGCGGCAAATGCCATTTTCTGGAGCAATTCGTCTTCGGACCAGAACGGGGCAGCAAAGCCCAGACAAACCCAGGCAGAGAATGCGCGTATCCGAGTTGAGCAGCATTTCTGTGAAACCCCCACACATTTAGGGAAAATCAGTCTTTAGTGCTGCTAGCGACACTGAGAGTGGCTGCAGAGCCCTGCCAGTTGTGTAGGCATCTCACTTTGTTAAACATGGATCTGGAAGCCTTCCCAGATTATGCATCTGCCCCTCCAATTCGAGACCTAAGAGGCTGTAGCTGAATGGGGAGATAATGAGTAAATACATTCCCAGCGACTGCTTTGGGAGAGGAATTAATGAACAATTATCTTTTTCTCTTGAGCTCTGAGTACTCCCTACCTCCCATTTCTCCCCTCCAAAATCGGGCTATTGGGCAGATGTCAGACACGAGCAAACACGGACACCTGTGTGCCAGATGTGCAGCCTCACATGTACATGAGCCCCCCGAGCCTTGTCCAGAGCTTGCTGCAGCGTCCCTCCACGGGGTCGGGCAGAACACGTGCTGCACAATTAACATGATGCCTCCTCCTCCTCCTCCTCTCTGAGCACTCCCCGTGCAGCAAGGGCAGGGACAGGAGGCAGAGGGGTGACGTCGCTCCTAGAGCTGCGCTGCAATGACAGAACTTGTGGCAACACCAGGCAATGCCTGCAGACCTGAAATGCACCCATTTGGGCACCAGATAAATGAGTTGTCCAGCCTGTGGGTACTGTTTGCCCACAAATGATGTCGGAAGCCCAACTCAGCGACGATACCACCACTTCTTAATATGAAAGAATAGTCTAGATAACATAACAGCAAGAGCAGCTAGCACAAAATGTGACACATGGTGAAAAGGGAGGCTCTAGGCTGAGTTGTTCTAATGAGAGGCTGTCAGTGGTTGAAAGAGCTTAGTCAAGTGTAGGACACTATTCAAGCAGAGGAAGAATTTCTGTACTGTGCATCGTTCAAGAGATAGGAGTCTGAGCACAAATGAGAGAGAGAGAGGGAGAGAGAGGGAGAGACCGGCCGACAGGGAAAGGAGGAGGGGGCTGCACAAAGGAACAGAAGTGCTTTCTTCAGCTCAAAATACCCTCAGTCTCTCCCAGTTCGTAGAGATAACAAACATGCTACTTCTGAGAAAGATGTCTCTCAAGCACTGAAGTGTAAGATCCTGGTTCTCTGCGGAGAAAACACAAGCAGTATGTGGGGGATGGCGTGTTCCCACGAAAAGTGTCTGCGAGTCAGAAAGCCTGGTGGATCTGCTCTGAATTTTGATGCTGCTCTTATGTCCTCTCTCTGTTTCTTCTTCTGTAAACTGGAGGCAGCGATGCTGCCTTTTTTCTCTAAGGCAGCCTAAGGGTAATATTTTGGCAGTGCTGCAGAATTTCCCAGAGTGGCACTGTCCACAGGGTGCTGGCAGTGTCCCTGCTCCTGCACGGCCAGGAGGACGCCATGCGCCTTGCAGAGGTTGCAGTTCTCTGCATGTTCTCTGGCGTGGGGAACTGCGTGACACGGTTTGCTCAGGGAAAGGGCTGGTCCCAAACCAACTCCAAATACTTGCTCCAAGATGTTTTTCACAAGCCTCCAAGGAGATATGCTACTCTTTTCCTTCTCCATTCTCTTCTCAGCCCCTCTGCAATTTGTGCCCACCTGCCCTTTGGCATCCTTAGGCACCCACTTGCAGCCTGAGCCATTTCTGGAAGGGCTCTGCAGGGACACTTGCCACAGAATGTCCTCATTATATTTTACTCTCATTTGGCAGGGCAGTGTTTCACTTTAATGTTGCCAAGTGTTCATGATCAGGCACAGAGGTGGCAGCTCTTGTAAGACAGGCTGCTCACACTGTTCTTGACACCAGTGTCCCTCACCTTCTGTGAAGGTAAGCATTCATCCTCTGCAGCACCCAGCTCTGCTGGGAAAATATCAGGTCTCAGATACACCAGCAGCTCTCTAGGGAGTAAGCAAGCACCTCAGGTCCACTCACCTGCAGGGACAGTCTATGTGCATCCCTAAGAGCATCCTTCCATGCAGCTTTAAGCTGATCTATCCCAAAGACAAATCCCATTCCTTGAAGCAGGGCTGCCGCCTTTGTGCTCATGAGCTAAGCTGGGTCAGGGAGTTAGACCAGCCAGAAACCATTTGCATCTGTAATAAAGACAGTTTATTTAGCTATCAGTGAAAACTAAGTGGAATGGCAATAAAGCTGCTATTTGCTTAGCCAACAGATATGGCTCATCAGTTGCCATGGATTAGCTGATGCAAAATTTCTTGTTACTGCACAGTCACCTGGCAGTGCCTCTGAAGAGGATGTAGGATTAGGCAGCAGCGACTCACTCCTTGCCCTTGCAATAACACAAGCTGCAAGTAGTAGCTGCAAAAGCAGTTTGTGTCTCTCACTGCACCCCGAAAGTGATAAAACACGTGCTGGTCACATCACCACAAATGCTGCACCACAGAGGTGATATTCCCACCCCATCGAGTGCACTGCATTTCTTCCTACACAACTGTTTGGATACAGAGCATCTGTAAAGAATGGGATGGAAATGTTGGTCTCTGAACTTGAACTAGCCCAAGTAACACTGTCTTTCTTTTCTCCTTCACAGCATGCTTTATATTTGGGCTCCTCGCTTTCCTTGCCTTACCACTGTCCATGACTTTTATAGGTAAGCTGACTACTAAAGCAATTTGAAAACAGAAAATTCCTGGTACTGTGTGGCAGGTTAAGACATCTGGTGGAAGAAAGGAGCTCTAAAATTCAGAGTTTCCAACTGTTAAATCTCTGTCCTGGTCCTTTAGCTTCAGACAGAATCCCAGCCCACACTCCATATCAGGGAGGAAGGAGTACTTGAATTCTGACCCGGTTTATCTAAAAAGCCCCTCCAGTGTATTTTACCTCAAAACCCAGCTTTGTCTGTAGGAGGAAGCTCAGAATCTGACACATGAGAAGATTTCATTAATCAGGATCCCTCTGTGTTAACTACACTGCAAAAAATTGTAGAAGCATAGTGCTGGAAGGGAAAAAGGGATGCTGTAGGCTGCTATTTGTCCACCTTTTTGAAAGTCAGACCTGATTTTTGGCTGATGTGTCTCTGTATAACCCCTCGAAGGCTGGATTTGTGAGTAGCATTTTAAGATCAAATATTTAAGAAAGGAAAATCCTTTGAGCTGCAGAATTTTATACATTTTTAAACTGCATAAGGCCCCTCTTTTCTTAAGCATCACCTTTCCCTTTCCATTAACATAGATTTAAATTTTTTCTTTAACACTTTATTGCTCCCTTCGGGCCTTTCAAATCCTCCATACGGGTTGTGAACCCCACTTGAGAAACATCAGTAGAGACATCAGTCCACTTCTACTTTCAGATAGGCTCACATGCTCACAGCATCCTTGACAGATGTCTGACTTGCCCTTGCTCAAGGAAATTCCATGGCTTCCCAAGGAGGCTATTTCAACATTTTATTGCTCTCAAAGACAAAATATTTTTCCCCATATCCAACTTCAACCTTCCCTATGGCAAATTAAACAGATTATAGCCTGTCCTTCCCACTGTGGTCACAAAACAGATTGGTCACTGTCCTACTCAAGAGATCCTTTGAACTGTTTGAAGGCTGCTATTATAACCCTGCTCCATCTTCTCTTTTTTTTGCCCCTAGAGGTCTTAAAAACCTAATTCTTTCATCCTGACCTCACAGGTCACTGTTTCTGTAGCTTTTTTTTTTCTTCTTCTTTTTTTTTTTTTTTCTTTTTTGCCTCCCCCCCTTTGCCTCTGGCCAGTGTAAGTATTTTTCCTTATAAAAAAAAGAAAGATGTAACACAGGCCTCCAGCTGAGACCTGAGGAAGGAGCAGTGCCGAGTAATTAGCTCCTCTGTTTAACACGCAGGATTTCTGTAAACACACCTCAAAATGAAACATGGTCTCTCTGCACCAACCCATTTCCTCCAATTTAGTTTATGGTGCATTGTAAGCCCAGATGGCTTTTGGCAGTGCTGCTCCCTATCAGACATATCTCATTTTTCATTTACATTAAAGTTTCTTCCCCTACATGCAGTGTTCAGTTCCATCAGTTTTCATCCCGTAGGTTTTGAATGCCTTTTTCCAGTGTATCCAGATCACTTTGAATTCAAAGTTCTCAAGAGCCCTTGTCTTTGAGAAGCTGTTCACCTTCTGCCTCATTATTCCTGAAAGATGATCCAAATGAGCTCTACCTGCAGACGCTGTGGGCAAGATGCATCCCACCTAGACTTGGACTGTGTGCATCCGCAGCCAGGCTGAGCGCCGTGTGTTGTCCTCGCAGGCTGTTAAGGGAAATGGACGTTTCTGACAGTGAAAGTCCCACACCCTCTCTTAGGTGTCTGCCTTGAGATGAGGTGACTTTTAAGGAAGCTGGGATACCTGGCCCGTTGGCATGGATAGTTATCCAAACCCACATAATAAGTGTTCAGCTAAAGCTTGGTGCTATTCCCTTTATCTGGGGCCTTCAAAGCACCACTGATGACTACGGTGGGATTCCGATTAGGATGTCCTGATTAGGAATCAGGGGGTTCTAACGGGGGATTAAGGAGCAATTAGGAAGTAGGGAAATGGACGGAACTGTTACATCTCAACACTTCTGCTCTTATACTTATCCATGACTTAAGACTGCTATTATCCCTTAAGAAGATTCTAGCTTTAGCTTTTCCCCAGGCTGAATATGCCTGAACTGTGAAATAGGGATGGGAAGGTATAATTCAAAATGTGGCATGGCTTTCATGCATATTGACATCTTGCCTCCTGGAAATGAATCCAGGGCTGGAATCTGACCACTTATAAATACCATTTCCCAGGAATATTTCATAATACCTTTAAGATCAGTGAAAAGTGGAAAGTATAGGGTAAGATATTAGCCTGGAGCTCGGGATATCTCCTCCATCAGATACAGAGCCCTTTTTCCCCCCACAATTTACTGAAATTAAGAGATAATGTCACTATAATATAGTGTTGTCAGAGGATATTGGTTTCCTGCAGGTCCATATCAGCAAAGGCATTTTTAGGAAAATGAAATGTCAAGGAAAATGCAGATATTTATGATCCAAGCAAAACCCTATGATTTTCTGATAATATTCTGTTACCATGATCTCAGAAAAAAACTTGCTGATGTGCCTCCAGTCATTTTGGCTCTTGCTTCCTGCAGAGGAAAACTGTGAGATACAATACTTGTTAAAACGCAGAGATGAATAACAGGCAGCCCTGGTAATAATTACATGCTAACATTATACACTCTAATAATCTGATAATGCTGTAAATCCCAGTATACTTCAAGATATATGAAAAGGACTCAGCATATTTTCCAAGACTTGGGACATCATTCCAGCCATAGATTGTTTAGCAGCTTTTTCACTTTTACTGGCAGAGGTGATCCCTTTTTTCACTAAACACTCCAAAGATATAGAGATCTCTTTTAATTTTATTTTAGTTTCTGGGACAGTGAAGGATTACTCTCAATAACACATTCTTGTATGCTGTCCAGGATACCTTTATATACAGAACTCCCCAAGGGTAGCTAAATCACATTTGAAAGCTGATGACATGGTTTTCTTAATATGCAGTCTAAATTGCCCCCTCCTCAAATTTAACCCAGTACTACTCCTTACACTCATAACTACACAAAATAATTCCTCAAATCCCAAATGCTCCCGAGAGTTGTCTGAAGCCTATTCTCATACTCCATGCCTTTATGTGGGAACCAGTCTTGTGCATTAGCAGTTGTTTTTTAACACAATCTTTCCTTGCATTTCAGTCCTTCAGCCAGTCCTCTGATTTGCTGATAAGCTTTCTGATAAAATGGTGCTCAAAAGCAATTACTTTGAGATAAATTCTCTGCAGCACCTAGATCCAAGTGTAAGGACCACAGTAGGGCTTGACTGAGGTCTGTGCTAAGTGATGACAGCTGCAGCCATCCACAAGGAACACCTGAAAATGGCCTAGCACACTGTGTCCTCTGCCTCTCATTAGAAAAAGAGTCGTGGAGCAGGCAGCAAACACCAGATCAGCCCTGCTGTATAGCAGCCCTCCTTTCCTATGGGGTGCACTTCAGCCATTTTCAGCTGAGAAGAGTGAAGCAGCTAAAAAGAGGCCAATGCTGTACTGATTCTCATTTATCCTAACCCCTCATCTCATGGACAATCGTGAGTCACAAGGACACTTGGTTGGTAGCAATCCACTGTGGGCCATGCCAGAGCACTGCCCCAAATTGTGCACGTAGAGAAACTCATGTCCTGTTTGCTCACAAGTGCTCTTTCCACTTCCTGGACTCTGTGTCCTGGACCACACTGCAGTGTTGTTCTGTGGTAGCCAAGATGTAAAATGTGCAAGTGCCTCTGCTTTCCCAAGCCTCCCATCTCCTTTTTTCCTTTGGACACAGTGCAGGCTGTGTCTGATCTTGCAAAGATCTTTGGTTCATTCATTTGGACTCCTGTCCTGGTCTGTGTTGTGGTCAGGTTCAATTGCTTTTCACTCTGAACCACAGATGGCTTTGGCTTGGAGGGAGCACTGCAGTGGAAGCAGAGCTTTGATCTCTCATGGTCCATATATCCCATCTCTAGCAGTCAAAGGAGAACTTATCTGTTGCTTATGGGAAAGAAGAGCTAGCACTGATGCTTTCCTGCTAGTTTTGGTGTTCCCAGGTAAATCAAACACACGCTGTGTGAGAACCGATTGGCACATTCACTGATTTCACTGTAACAAATACCAGTTCCCATCTGTCTACTGTGGGTCCACATTTCCCATTCACACCTTGGGGTGTATTTTTAAAGTTACTACTGTATCATCCACTTTGACCTACTCCTCTGCTGTCATATTGGTCTGCGGTGTTCTCCCAAAACTTAGAGTGCCACTGTCTGTCATTCAAATCCTTCCCAAGACTGACTGATGTCATGTTATATATTTGAAAGGACTCCATTATAGATTTGTCTGGGAAAGAGAACCATAGTTTCATGAGAAAAAAAAGAAAAGCATTTTTTCTTGATTTTTTTTTTATTCCCTCAAATAAAAATCTCAGTAACACGTTGGAAATAGAAATTGCCTAGGTTCCTAAAATGAAATATATTCCCAGTGATCCCTGGCCAGCTGCTTCAGTGGCAGGCTATTAGATGGCCAAGAACTCTGGAAACGCTGGCAGCAGCTTTCTGATGAACATGATGTAATTTGTGACAATTTCCCTGCTGCCCACCCCTGTAAAGTTGGGAGTCTGAGCAGGTCTCAGTGTTAATAGTGGCAAAATGGACAAAAAATTACAGCTTTGTAATAGGAACGAAAGGGGAGAGAGTCCAAATCCATCTAAGTGCAGCCTTTTCCATTTATGAGAAGCTTGGAGGTAAATACTTAGTATAGAAGAGTGCACTGGACTCCACAGACCTTACAAACAGGGAATCCCAAAACTGCGGCTCACAAACCCTGCCCCGTGTCCTATAAGTAAAGTCAGGTCTATAGCAAGCAACCACAATCCAGAACACCTGTATGATGCTACACAGAGAGTGCAGGAGAGGTTCAGGACATCAGCAATGGTCTGGACCAGCAATAGCAGTGGATTTGGTGGGCAAATTGACAAGTTGAAGAGGATTACAGCCATAGAAAAGGAAAAACAAAACAAAGCCCAAAAAACCCCCAAACAACAAAAAACTACCAAACCAAAACCCACTGGTACTTCCATCCCAATTCCTCCTATTCAGTGTAGTTCTGAAAATGGAGGCAAGACATTCTACCTGAGAGATGTTCAAGCACTAGGACGAGCACTTTCCTTTCAGTATCCTGCAGCTAGGTAACCCCAATTATTTAGAGAAAAGTCAAAATATCTCCTTGAAAACTATTTATACAGCAAGAAGAAAACAGAAAATCCCTTATACCCTCTGCAACTGATCAGTCAAAGCCCTGAAATATGGGATCAACACCAATAAAATTACAGTGTAATGAACTGTTTAAATTTTCTGAAGATGCCATTGGCTAAGAGCCTTGGACGGGGGATTCATCCCAGCTAACTCACAGGTGTCTACAGCTGGCTGTCTAGAGTCCTTGTATGGCCATGAAGAGACAGAAGCACTTTCAGAGACCAGCTCACCCAACCCATTTCAAATGCCTGTCTTAGCATACATGAATTGAATTTTACAAGTGTCTATTTCTCTCTATTGACTACAGAGTCTAGAAAACTAGTTCACATATGGATGCCTGCATTGCAGACATCTATATTTGGACAGATGAGTTTTACTGCCACAGACCTGTATCACGAGCTTCAGTCTCTACTGCCAGCAACATCCTCACACAGCCATACGCTCTCTTCCCTAAAACTCACCCAGCTTTCCCTTTCTTGCAGTAGATTTGAGGGTTGCCAGGATCCCCAGCTCCATAACAACCAATGCTTTTATCCTCCAGCAACCCAAACAGCTTGGAAACTTGAGTTTCTATAGTTCCCTATCAGCTGCGTGGAAAGCTAAAACGGTTCCAGGTGCTTCCACGGGTATTGGCTCCCAAGCTTCCAGGCATCTGACTCAGGAACATGCCACACTCATAGGAACTAATGAGCAGGAAAATCCCGGAGGAAGTTTATCAGAATTCCTTCTTTTCATAGTTTTGATTTTCAGTGAATCTTCTACTGCTGATGAAAATTTCCTGTCCA
>VYZQ01030263.1:68466-108383 GCA_013400655.1 Mystacornis crossleyi
TTAAGTCATTTAGCAGTTACTCTAATCTGTTCTTAAAAGCCTCCAGCGTGGGAGCTGCTGCCATCTCCCTACACAGTCTGTTCTCATGCCTTTCCATCAGCAAATTTTTTTCCAGTGTATGGCCCCACTGGTGAATAAATTATAAGGAAAAAAACGCGTTATTGTCCAGCAGTACCCACCTCATTTGTGGCTCCTTAGCTTTCTCTTACGTGATTTTCCCACACCTAATTTTATTTGGCCCAAAGACTGGCCGTGGCCAGAAGGTGTTCAGACTCTGCAGACGCTTCACTTATCCCCCTTTCTCCCCCAATGCCTCCAGGTGACTCTCCTGCTGTATGACTCGACCAGGATGAGGCAGCTGCTTTCCAAGTCTGTTGTGATTGATGATGATGATGACGACGAGTATCCCTGGAGGCAGAATGCTCACAAGTACTACATCCATCTAACTCTCAGCCTTTTCCTCTTTCTCTGGTTCATTCTTGGGAACTACTGGGTTTTTTCTGTGTATCTGCCAAATTTCATCCCGCCTTTTCATCAGCCTCAGGATTACTGTGACAAAACCCTGTACATTTTTGCTGTTGGTGTTCTCATTATTAGCCATACTGTTCTGTTTCTCCTTATCTTTTGTAGCTGCTGCATATACTGTTTTTCCAGGCAGAGATCCTCTTCTGAGGAAGACTAAATGCTACATAAATAAATCCCCAGATGCTTGGGAAAGTGTATACAACAAAGAACAGGCAATAATTCACCCTTGTGTACATCTTTGTTGTACTCTATATATGTGTCATAGCAGTCAACTTCAAGATGAAATGATAAAATACAGTGCCATCTGGAGATAGCTATGCTGGACTACAGCATAGTCTACGTAAAAATGCTGCTGCAGGTGCCATGGTGTACTCCTGCTAACTTTTACATCCCTTTTTAAACTTTGGGTGTTTCATCAGGAGTGAGCTCTTGCAGGTGGCAAACTCCTCTAAAACCAGGTCCCCCTTAGTTGTATATAGCACAGTATATCTCTGCCAATGAAAGTAGCCATGTTGTCCTCTTCACTGGAATCTGAACATCTCCCCATAGTCTTGCTGAGATTTGTTATTGTGCCTGCATTATAGATGAGGGAGCTGAGACACAGGGTTGTATTCAGGCCATTTTGCATAGTGCATGGGCTCTGACAGTAACTGAGATGCTCACCAGAGAGCTATTCAGGCCACTGTCAGACTGGCCAGTAAGTAGCTATGATAGCAATATGAGCATGTATAAAAGGCAGGCTGAATATGGCCCTCGGGTCTCTTCTGAACTTGGACTAGGTAGCATCTATATCTAATTTTGTGGCTAAACCAGACAGTATGAATACATCCGTATATATCCAATACATCAAAACAGAGCCAAGGCTGCTTTGCAAGCCTTGGGCAGAACAAGGACCTGAGCTACTGAGTGTCAGATCTGTGCTTTGACCAGAGCTCAGCATTCCCCAGTCAGGGGATACACTTTTTCTATCGCAGTAATTTGTCAGTATCACACTAACACAAAGATGACTTTCAAATTGTTGTGATCAAGTTCATAGAAAAACTGATGACATTACCTTGGTATTTTGAATATAAAACACAACACTAACACATGGGCAGGGATGTGAGGACTTCAGGTGAATGTGTTCACTACAGCAGTTCCCTGGTTATGGTGTGAGTGTACATTTGGTTTGTTCACCTTGGTGCTGTACATATGGAAATCTGTACTTAATGGACAGATGTAACGCAAACAGCTTTTCAGTCAGCAGCAGCAGCTTTAAAAGCACCAGCATGCACAGAGACAATTTTTTGTTACATTTAATGGAACAAGCCGAGAAGTGGTCCTGGTAGATTGTTTTTTCATGTGTTGATGAATGCAGTGTAAAAGTGCTCTTTCTGCTTTTGCTCTTATGCATTTTTCTTAATGTGGTCAAAATGGAGGGGCTCCCCTCTAGATGAGCATAAGGGTGGCCCAAGGCACAGGAAAAAGATGTGTTTTTGTCTGCTAAAACTCATGCAGCTGAAATCTGTGTTTTAGAGAAACCCTAAAGGGTTATACAGTGCCTGTGAAAGGGTGAGATATGTAAAAGAGCGCAATAATCTGCCACAGCTGAACAGGATCTGCTCAACCATCCTTCCTGGGACTGAGACTGAAAGCAGTGTAACATCTGTGGGAACCACCTGTCTTCAAACATGAACATTTATCTCACCCGCTATTGTATAGATAACTAAGCCTGCATTTGGTGCACAATGATTTTAATTCAGGTCCCAGATTTAAGCATTGTTTGTTTACAGAAAACTAATCCTAGAGAGCNCTTAGAAAGAAGGTAGGATAAAGGTCAAATAATCTGACACGAGGGCAGCATCAGTGTAGCATTCCCCTGCTCTGCAGCATCCGTTCAGGAGAGGTCACAGCCAGGCTGCCCCTGTTCAGAAATCCATGGCATAAGTATTATTAACACTGCTGGCTGACTTTGGCCATGCACAGTTGTATGTAGGGAGATATGACCAGTGGAAATCTTTCCTTTTATTTGTGGGCCTCATAGTGGATCTGGGAGAAATCACTGGCTCCGTTTCCCAAAGAGCTGCTCCACCACGTGCTCTCCATGCCTCTCTAATGATACCTCACTTTTTTGAAACATAACTGCTGCCAATGGTGCAATGCTAGAGTTCCTCTTTCCCATCCCAAACACTTCAGTGGCTCTGCACTCAGACTCCTGGATTTCAGGGTTCAGTTCTGAACTGATCTGTGGGACTTTACCTTCAGTGAAGAGCATCTTTCATTTGTTAAGAACCCAAAGTGTTTAAGAAATTGCCTTTCAGAAGGCATTAACTCCAGCCATCACTCAAATACAACAAAGCAGCTGTTTATCATTACACAGGAACTTTACCCAGAAGCTTGGAACAGGCATAAAACCAGAAAATTATACTCTGTTGATAATGCAAAAAAAAAATTTAACAAGAAAGTAGCTCCACTCACAAGACTCCAATACAAACTTCTCTGCTCTTGCAAAATGCTTCTAGAATCATTCTTAATCACCAAGAATTAAGGGCTCATACTTCTGATTTAAAGCTGAATTGATTCCAGTGACCTCAAGTAATGATGTGCTCCTGTTGGAGCAAATGGGAGGTGATTTTAGTTCAGCCCGGAGGAGAAGAGATGTAAGGTAAGTGACATTGCCTTGTGTTTGCTATGGGTTTTTGTGAGCATGGTTACAGCAGCTCAGCAGATGTGCAGTGATTTGCCAAACTTCAGCCACACAACAGTAAACCTGAGGCCTGTGCCTCATTCCCGAGAGGCTGAATGATTCTCTACAGTCTGACATGGAAGATTAATTCTTTAGATATTAGACTCCAGTGCATTCACTGACATCTTGGCAAAGTGCTGCCAAGTCACTGTGCTAGTGTTCAGTAGCTGGTTGATACAAACACAGAATTATAGAGGAGGTATTAGCAAGGCAAAAGACATTTGTGAAATATTCTGAAGTTAAACAAAGTAAACAAAATACTTTGCTATGACTAAGAGAGAAAAATTCTGCACTGATAGTATTTACCTTTACCTTGTGCGCATCAATACGCTATGGCACACACAAGTGAGAATATCAACACCTCCAAAACTGTTGGAGCCATCAATTCTGTGCCCAAAGGGATCTAAGCATGCCTTCTGCACTTTCACTGCTAATGCCTCCTTCAGCGGACGGGAATCTTGCAGGGATGGAGCAGGGACACCTAGTTTGGGGCATGTGATTAGATACACCTAAGTCACAGTGACCCTTCTGACCCACCTGCAGCCGCATTGTTCCTCTCAATTTGCCCCACCGGCTAAACGACGCACTCAAACCTAAATGAAAGTAGTTGAATTGAAGGCAGCTCATCTCACTTAGGGGTAAGCTAGGAACATGTGCATGGGCCACAGCACCTTAACTTGCAAGCAGCAACTTTTTGAACTGCCACAAACTGATGGTGTTCCCAACATATGCCCAGTCCCTGCAGAAGTAGGCTTGGCTCCTCAGTGAACAGCTGTGGGGGAATTAAGTCATTACAGCCCAAAGGTCAAGCAGCTGAAAATACAGTCTTAAAATGTTTCATTTGAATTTTGCCACCAGACTAAAATTACAATTTGAAAATGTTCATTTTTGTCCCACAGTAATATAAATGTCTTCTGAAAAACTGAACAAAATACACCCTTAAGATAATTATTATGAACTCAGAATGTTGACTACAATGCAGGAAACCAGCTTGAACTGTTTCCGTTAAATCACCTCTGCTTCTTGAGACGAAGAGGTCTGTCTCCAGTATTTAAAGGAAAAAATACACCTTATTTCAATGGATTAAATAGCCTGCTCACTGCTAGTTGCGACTACTACAGAAATCTAATAATATGAAGACCCAAAGACAATTCTGTATGCACACACTGACTCTATACACATACATATAAGTGCACTGACAGCAGCCATGAAATGAGTTACACTTATTACAGCTGATTGCTCACAGTGTATTTGTCCTCCCACTGCTCCACCTTCTTTAGCAATGGGCATAAGATTCCAAAGCTCCAGAGAGTAGCCTTCCACAGCTATTTTAGAAGCAGCAGACAGACAAGCAATGTTTTGTTCCTTCACTCCAAATGTTGAACACAGACAGCTCTTACCTGCTGGCCCAAAGAAGAGAGAAAAGAAGAGCATCAGACATATCACAGACCTCATCTTCTCAGCACTGGAAACCAGAACGCTGTGCTGTCAGAGAAGATGATCTCTCTCACAGAGCACTTGCTCTGAGCTTTATGAGGTCCCAAGACATCAGACTTTGAAACTGAAAGGTAACTGTGCAGAAAAAAAAAATAACCTAGAATAGCTTATGCTTCTTTATGCCAAGAGCTGTTTCAAATGTCCCAGATCCTGAAATAGGAACAGTTGGTGTAAAAGATCCTAAATCTCTAAAGATCCTTTACAGGCAAAGGGTCACAAAGATTAAACTGATGATAACTCGTATATGTGGTACAACACTCTAAACTGGACCAGTTTCTGTGAATTATCTTGAATCTTATCTCAGATTATTAATCTTCTCCAAATTCTAGTTGATAGGACTTTGTGTCACAACGAGGATCCTTGTATGTTCTACACGTAACACAAAAAGGATTGTTACATCAGGACTGCAATTTGAAACTCTTGCTTCTTGGCATAGGTTTCTTCAGGTTCCTGTTCACTACTGGATAGATGAAAGTCCCACAGTTACTTCCATAGGAGGAAACAGAAAACGTTTTTAGAAAGTACAATATCGAGGGAAAATAAAAAAGGCTGGCAAGTGCCATCTGATGTTGCATAGTACAAGGAAAGTGCTGAAAAGAACAATGTCATATTGCAAGGTTTCTGAACAAATTGTATGAAATTCTGAGAAATCATGTATATGTGTTTGTAACACTGAATTTCTACCAAATGTCTCATTTGAATAAAAATGAGTGTAAGTGCACAAGCCTATGTGACTGCAGTCTAAAAATTAAGGTACTTTACATTTACCAGTTGTGCTAATTATAATCAACCCTGCTGCAATTTCACTGAGATGAATAGTTATATCACAGACTGATTTCGCCCACGGATTTGAATCTCAGCCATACTGACTCTTCTGTATGATTAGTAATACTCAAGCAAAGGAAGAATCCATGATTCCCTTCCCCAAGCTGCAGTACAGCAGCTCAAATGTGAGAGATGCAAACTGTGGGCCTGTAAATCAACTCACAAGAAAGCTTTCTTTTTACAAAGTCCTCTTGATGCCCAGGTGAGTTAGGTATCTGCATGTGGAAGGAAGCCTGCAGAAAAGATGGAGGGGGACTTTTTACAAGAACATGTAGTGACAGGACAACAAGGAATGGCTTCAAATTGAGAGTAGGTTTAGGTTAGATATTAGGAAAAAATTCCTTACTGTAAGGGCAGTGAGGCACTGGAACAGGTTGCCCAGAGAAGCTGTGGGTACCTCATCCCTGGAACTGTTTAAGGACAAGTTGCCAGGAAGACTGAACAACTTGGTCTTGTGAAATGTGTCCCTGCCCAGGAGGGCTTGAACTACATGATCTTTAAGGTCCCTTTCAAAGATATCTTACGGATTTGATTCTCAGTCCTTTGGGAAAAAAATTTAGCCTTTCAGTGCCAATATGAAATGAGTACACAGGATGCAAACAGTAGAGGAAAAAAATCCACTATGCACTCTTATTCGCAAGCTGCTGTAGACAACATCTTTTTATTATCACTGTTTACTTTTGCTCTCTGTATTGCTAATGCAGCTTTGCATTACCCAACGGGTGAAATAAGACTTTAAGTAAACAGGTCTGGTGCTTATTTGCATGGGAAAGTTTGGCTCCATAACTTTGCATGGATAAGTTTCACATAACTCTGTAGGTTCTGTTACAACAGCACAGGGACTGCTTGAAGACACAAAACTTCAGACTATTCCTTTGGGATTTGAACAAAACAGAGAGCAACCATGTCAGCAGGCGTGTTTGTTTCTCTACTTGTAGATACCTCTTGGAGGATACATTCTACTACATAACATCTGCAATTTGGTAACAGCTGGGCTGGAATAAAAGGCTAATAAGCAGTAAGGTTCGCAGAAGAATAAAAAAAGGGAGACAAAAGAACGGAGTGTAGCAGGACTCACCTGAGTCAATAAGCCTGTGAGCATTCCTGTCCAACAGCTGCTAGTAAGAACAGTGAGATCCAGCAGAAGAACAGTATGAAGAAAAATGGGTAGCTGAAGACAATGTTCGTATAGATAACTGCATTACTGCCACAGCCTGGCAACAAACACGTATGCATTGAAGTATGTTTTTAGGCATCATAAGGACATAAAGAGTTTTTCAGTCATGGGAATCACAAAATCATCTTTTACTGACTAAAAAATTTATTCTCTAGGATGCATATCAACTACAACGTTTTGGTTTTATTATTCTGTAAATATCCTAAGCCATCCTATTATTTTTAAAAAAATAATATACATTTAATATTGCAAAAATTACTTGATATATAGGAAATTTACTAGGTTAGCAGCAGGTTTAGCTGCTGCTCCCAGCCAATTCTTTTCATTTTGGGAGGACACTCAGCAGCCCTTCTCCTTGCCAGCTGCCAGAGATCAGGACCCTCAAC
The DNA here is from genome assembly GCA_013400655.1 of Mystacornis crossleyi. Taxonomy (NCBI): domain Eukaryota; kingdom Metazoa; phylum Chordata; class Aves; order Passeriformes; family Timaliidae; genus Mystacornis; species Mystacornis crossleyi. The sequence goes on from VYZQ01030263.1 coordinate 75,602, forward strand.
AGCTGATAAAGCAAACCTATACTTCTGATAAGACACAGCATGAGATTCCTTTTACTGGCCCCTGAGCCATGAGTGATAGAGCTGATGACATACTGCCACACTTGTTACTCAATAATAAAAGGCTATTTGGTCTGGGGAAAGCCTGACTCTCCACTGGAAACAACACTGTTGATGACAGCAGCTGGCAAACTTGGTGATGACTTGGGTACACAACACAGGCCAGAACTTCAACTCCTCCCTGCATTCAGGATGAGCAGCTTTTGCTTCTCTCACCCTGCTACACTACCACAAGCACTTCGGACATGTCCCTGAGACCCAGGGACTTGATGTCCCTCTTCAACCACTCACCAAACCCTCTGCTTCATCCAGACAACAAGACATGTGTCAACTGCCTCTCCCCAGGCTGCTAACAGCTCTTGATTGCTATTACACTGACTGGGGCAGTGCAGGTTTCTAAAGCAGAGTTTTCAAGTGTTCTGCATCCAGAACTGAGGTCAGCATGGTAAAAACAGGGTTGGGAGCAGCTCCCACAGCAGTGGCTTTGCACATAGTTGCCACTTCCTTTGGAAACCTGGCCCCAATTATAGATGCTGAGCTTTCCTGTAAACCTGGCCCTTAAAGCCTGTGCCCGTTCCCACTGCAATCAGTGGTGACTGAATCAGTTCTGATTGATTTAATGGGGGCAGGCACAGAGATTTAATTAGAAAATTAGTAACTGCAAGGAAAGGAGAGAATGCACAACAGCCTGCCAGATCTCTGGAAGGAAGCAAGCAAAGGAGCCAGTTGTCCTTAAGACTGAGATTTTAGCCTCTCTCTCTCACACACACACACAAAAAAAAAAAAAAGAAAAAAAGGAGAATAGAAGAAATTGGCAAAATGGCCTTGAAGCCGTCTTAAACATCTTGTATAATATATAATTGCTTTTCAGCTCTTGAATACTCTCCTTTTAGATCTGTCCCCTGGGAAGAAAATATGAAACATGCTGAAATGCACAGCCCTTAACAGCAATCACCATTTTAACTTTTCTTTGTGCTGGAAGTAATTAAAACTTTTCTTAAAACTCCTTGCTATTTGACAGGTACAAAGACAGATCAATCTAAGGTGTGTTTTTCATGTTAGTCCAGCTGAGTGCCAGAGAGGTATTTTTCACCAGCTCTCGTGTTTTAAGAAAATTGAGATTCTCAACTCATTACTTGATGAAAAATCCTAACGTCTGGAGGCTCACAGCCACAACACTCCAGAATTTTTATATGCTTGGAGGATTACCTGCAGTCATGAAGGGCCTGCATAACAGGCTTGGGGGCTATTTGTACACTGGTAAATGCACACACCAGAATGCAGGACCACCAGTGCCAAACCGAGCTGTGAAATGTTAACCCTGGTGCAGCCTCATCTGTAGTGTTTGGGAATAAATTACCCTTTGAGCAAACTGTTCCCCTAATGATATTTGAGCTTGTTTTGGACAGAAGTATTTGCTTAATACCTACTGGGAGCCTGGGCATCAACAATCATTTGCCTAGTATGGGCAATAAGAGGATTAGGGCCTGGGAATATGCAATGGAGTATTTGATAGCACAGATATAGGGTAAGAATTAACTTGGGTATGTTTTATCGGGGATAAACACTGAGTTGTGTTTATTAGCCTGAGTGAAGCCATTTTGTTCTGTGCTCCAATGAGGGAAATATTAGGAGCTCAAGGGACTCTGGCTCTCCCACTTTCAGCTATATATGACACAAATATACCCATTTCTGGCTGTGATAGGGGTCTGAGATGTAGGATGCCGATCTGTAAGAAGAATTCTTTGTCTGAAAAAATCCCTCATGTTCAGAGCAGTGTCCTGCTCCAGAGTTAATTGCTAAGATACTAGCAGTCAAGAAAGAAACCAGAAGCTATAACTTTCTGAATTTCCACAGCTCCAGAACGGGCTCTAATTCAGCTAACAAGATGTATCAACCTAGAATTCAGCACAAAAGGCAAGATACGCAGTCAGAACTTTCCAAGTGGGCAGAAATTTTGCCTGTGAGAATGCTGAGATGTAGGCCCTTCATTAGCACCACCCAGCTCTTGGCAAAAGTACATCTTGCCTTTCTCCTGCACACAACCCTTCATCACCGGGATAGCTGGGATGGCCGAGAGCACTTACACAATCTCTACAGACTCCTGCCTCTGGCACAACAGTACAAAAGCAAAACACCACATGGGATGAAACGAGGCAACACAAACATCTAGGTGGTGTTCAGACAGTGTGCAACAGCTTGCTTTTGCTGTGAAGCTTGGACATGATGATCTTGGAGGTCTTTCCCAACCTTATGATTGATTCTATGAAGCTGCTGAGACAGAGTGCTGTGACAGTTTCTTTCTGAATGCAAGCTTAGCCCCTCAGTACAGAAAAAGCAAGTGTTTCTAAGCAGAAATCTCTCAACTGAATGTGCTCAGGGATTGGTGCACTCTGGCAAGGGCATGATTTCTGGGCATTTACAAAATCTCCTTAAAATACCATTTGTTAGAAGGGTACAGCTAACATCACAGTAGGGGTGTTGCAGTATTTATATAACATTCTCTGAGAAAACTGTGTATGTACCAGGATGTAGCCAACACTACATTCAAACATCTTCTGTAATCTCACTGTGAGTAATATGCTGTAATTGCCCATTACTGCTTAACCCCCAAAATATTATGAGCCGGTCCCATTCTCTGCCTGCCAAAATCTATTTTTATGTTTGACTCACAGACAGCTTCTGCCAGGCATACTCACATTGGTTAGGCCCTCAGGGCTGTACCATCCAGCATCATGCTGATCACAGTCCAAAGGGTTTAGCCTGTGAGGAATTCTGTGTATCTGCATGCACCCCATTTACTTTCAGAGGCTGGCAGACTCCAGGGACGAAATTCCCAATTTATGGGAACACAGGCTGAAACTACAAACAAAACACATCAGAGCCATCATCCCATTTTGCTTGTACTAAGCCATAATCTCAGTTCCTAAGAAATAAATACAGTAAACACAGAAATGCGAAGGGAATAAAGCACAACCAGGCTTATTTCATTTACATTTTTAATAGAGTCTTTCAATTGTTTTAAGAACAAGCATTTTTAGATTTCATGCAAAGGTACAACATGTAGCTGGGTGGCCTCTGCATGAAAGAAAATATCACTGTGAAAATGTGTCTCTTTGCCCTCTAAGTACTCTAACTTCACAGGTAATATACAGTAGAAGTGGACAGGACCAAATTCAAAAGTTGTAACTTCATGGTAAGGAGTGCCTTTTGTATGAGCCTAATAACTCACACATCGTGCTGAGAAAGTGGAAGACTTTAGTACAAGGCCTTTGCCAAAGTAAAGAGATTTAGAAGAGGAAGTATCAGGCTATAATACAGGATCAAAAGAGAGAGAATATTCCCATTTCTCCCTGTCTGCACTATTGAAACCAGGTAACTTAAGCTCTTGAAAACTTACGTAGGGTTCGCAAAGGAGCTTCTCTGCATGTGGTCCTGCATACACCGCGTAAAATACATGAATTTATCCAACTTGCACACTGAACTGCCTAAGCGCATTGTCCTTTTGTATACTTAAAAGTATAATTATAGTTATAATAATTTCCTTATGGCTAACATGGGCAGTCCAGATGTGCAACTCGAGTGCTTCTCTTGGGCTTCATAGGTCCAAAGAACATACCACAGGAACTGAAAACATTTTGAATTTCACTCCCCTTACTGCAACAGCCACTCGTGTACCCTTTTTCTTACTGGAATACTTCGCTCCATCAGCAGGAGCTAGGTATTTAACGGGTTTGTTACGTAAAACGCCACTTCATGTGGCACAACGTCATTTTTTATATTTCTCTGGGAGCATCTCTTTGACAGCTTTCCAGGGCAGAGGGTGCAGACCCAGGTCCTGTAGCACTTCTCCCCATTCCCAAAACGCAACACCCCGTTTGCAGTCGCGGCTTAGGCGGCAACAGCATCTGTCCCGAGCTGGTGCCCTGGGAAATTCTCCATCCTTCCTCTGCCACCACCTCCGCCAGGCACAGCCGTCTGCAGCGAGGTAGGGGCTGGCTGCAGCTGTCCTTCGTGGCTAACGAAGAAGGGGAGGAAACAGAAGGGATTAAGAAGAACCAGCCCAAGAACTGCTGCTAAGGAGGAAGTTGGCACCATTCCCCCCTCTGTCACACTCACTGCACTGCCTCGCACCCTCCCTTAGCGCGGCCGGTCCACAGCGGTGGGCCGGGCCGGGCCGGGCCGAGCGCGGCTGCCCCTCAGCCCTTCCCTAACCCGGCAGGGCTGCCCGGGAGCCTTATGTAAGGGCAGAGGCGGGGCTGGCACCGCTGCGGGGGCGGCGGCAGCAGCAGCGCCATGTCCTGGTACCGCAATACCGTGTGGTTCGTGAAGGGGCTGCGGGAGTACACGAGGTACGGGCGGCGGCCGCCCGGGGCCCGGGAGGCGGCGTGGGGCGGGCGCAGTGCCCGGGCGGTCCTGTCTGTCCGCGGGCGCTTCCCCGCGGCGTGGCCGTGTTTATCTGGTATTTTTATGGACGGCTGCCCGCCCCCGCCAAGGCGGGCGGATTCCAGCCCCGCTCGGTGAGGGCCGCCCGGCCCGGCCCTGCCGGGCAGCTTCCCGAGGGTCGAGGTCAGGGCTGGGTGGCTTGGGGCGGGCAAACGCCGCCCCGAGTTGTTGCTTTCATTGCAAAGCACTGGAACAGGCTGCCCAGGGGAGTGAATGAGATAGGTCCCCCCCGAAAGTGTTAAAAACCCCCATCTAGATACGACATTTGAGGACATGGGTGAACGTGGTGGTGGTGCTGGGTTGATGGTTGGACTTGATGATTTTAAAGGCCTTTTTCTGGCCTTAATGATTCTGTGATACATCACTGATTGCAGTGTCACTGGTGTTCATGGCCTGTCCTATGGGTACAGAGAGTAAACACGGCAATTACTGTATGCTGAGCTGTGAGAGGAAAGTGCTTTTCAACCCACACGTGTTTATTTTGGAAGGGCTCTCTTCTAGTTTCTCACAGGTGTCTCTTGATTTGTTCAGAGGCGGCTACGAGTCTGCTTCCAGGCACTTCAACCCAGCTGATGTGGAGGTGGATGTGGCTGGAAGATCGTTCCTGGTCACCGGTGCAAACAGTGGCATTGGCAAGGCCACAGCCAAGGAGATAGCGAGGAGAGGTGAGCCAGGCTGCCATGGAGCTCCCAGGAGGCTTACAGAGAAGATGGAAGGAAGCGGGTTTGGCCTTCCAGCACACACACAAGTCCCTGGGTTGTGGGGTCATTTTACAGGGCTCTTAGTATGGGTTAGAGGTTTAAGCACAATCAGTGCAGTGAAAACTGGAATAAGGAAACCAAATTAGCAGAGAGGATCTGCAAATTATTTTTCAAGTGCATGTTTACCAAAACTACCTGTGTTATTGTGGCATCTGAGGATGTTGGTGACAGATCAGTGTCTGTTTAAGGCTAATTCGGTTCAAGTAGCAACCGGGGTGAATTTGAACTGAGGAATTTGCAAATGTATCACGTGATGAAAGAAAACAATTGTCTTTGCAAAAATTAGATGGGAGAGTATAAAAAAGCAATGTAGGTATTCTTGATCTTAATGATAATGTGGAGTTTGTGTGCTTTGACTGATTACATGTAATTATTTTTTTACGTTGTCTGTATGCAAGGACATGGTGTGAACTGGGCCTAGCTGCTGCTGAAGGATAAACCTAATCCCTTACAGAGTTGAGAAAATAATTCCTGTTGTGCAAGAGTGATAGGAGTTTTGGCACGAAGAGAAAGGGAGGAGCTTGTGGCTCTTTGCTCTCTTTGTGTGCTTAGGTTTTGTAACTATGTTATGAAGAAAAGTGAGGACTCAGTAAATTAAACTATTTCAAAACTGTTAGCATTAAAAAGTCTTTGGGTTAAAGATCTACATCAGTGCCAGCACGTGGTTGATTTCAGGTTCCCACTACTGCTATTGTACATAATCATTTTATGTAAGTAGTTCTTTATCAGGTGACTGTTTTGCTCACAAATGGATATCTCTACCAGGTTTTGCAAACTGGAAAGCTGGCTGGATCTGTATGGGATTTGGTCACCATGTTTAGCAGAACAACCTTGGGCTCAGAGTGCATGTCTGATATGTTGTATGGGCATTGCTGTTCATATGAAGTTAAAGTGACTTCCTGGTCCCATCCTCAAACATCTCACTTTGAAACTCAGTGTCAGCTGTTGGGGCTCAGGCTTCTAGTTGAATCCCTTCAGGTACACCACGAGAAGAAAATAAGGAATTCAGACTCACCAGAAGAATAATCAAGCTATGTTGGCTTTAGCTTCACGCACTCGGATCTTTCTAACTAATGATGATCTTTCTGACAATTTCTGTCGTCTTGAGTTCAGCTTTTCTCTGAATTGGTGTCTTATGGATATGCAGATTTGGGATTTCCTCCGTGTCTTGTGAACTGTGCTTCCAGCTTGATACAGTCTTCTCCCAACTACTATGACTATTCCCATGTGTTAAGTTCTAATAGTTTCAATCTTTACCATGGAAAATACGTTTAAATTCCTTTCCTAGTGTATCTGTCACACCAAAACTTACCCCCTGTCCTGTTTCTCAGTGGAAAAACCTCTCTTGTAGACTAAAGATTTCATTATCAGAGCCCAGACTGAGCTGTAGAGTGTGGGACTGTATCATCCCAAGGTAGACTCAGTGTTTTGCATTTGGGTTCTGGGGACTAGAAGTGTGACCTGACACAACTGTTTATTCTATTATGGATTAATTATGTTTCTAGTAGGGATTAATTCCTTGAGCTTGCTAGTGGTGAACTGCTAGCAATCCCTAAAACACCTTCGAAAATGGGCAAAAGTGAAGAGTATAGGTATTCCTGTGACTGAAATTAACACATGACTTGTAACAATCAGATAATATGAAGTAAAAAAAAAAAAAGTCTGCTTAGCTGTACTTTAGTCTTGTTTTTGAAGGCTTTCTTTAATATGGCGAAGTGATGAGATGGGGTTAAGTATCCAGGTCTCTGAGAAGAGTCTTGCCCTGTGTATTCCTTTCATGGAAAAGTTGGTTGGAAGAGACCTCTAGAGGTCACCTTGTCCAGCATCTCACTTGAAGCAGGACTGTTGGCAACAGTAGATCAAACCACTCATTGCTGTGTCTTGCTACTTGATGCCCACAAGGATGCAAATTATGCATCCTCTTGGGACAGCCTGGTCTATTTAGAAGAAAACTACTGTAAATGATTTTTCTTAATAGATGACCTGAGCCTCCCAAGCTACAGTTTGAGGCCATAGTCCTTGTCCTATCTCCACTGCTGAGAATTCTGCTATCTGGCACTTTTATTTCCTTTTCACAGAGCAGTTCTAGTCAGTGGTGTTGTTCAAGCCCTTTGCTGAACTTCCTAAGGCATTTATCAAAAAACCGTCTATGATACAGATGCCTTAGCTTCAATTTCCAGTATAGCTCTGGTACATCACCCACTAAACATGATGTACAGACTTGACAGAAATGGTTTGAGTGCAGTGGCCTTTTCCATACGTGCAGCCTTGCATGATGACCCTGCCTGCCTTCACAGGAACCAGAGCCAAACAGAAATATTCCAACTTTTTTCTTATATCCAGTATCTCACCTAATTAAAATGATGATGTCTCCTCCAAATGTGGTTAGTAACTAATTATCAAATGCTTTTCTTGTCACAATCCACCAGGTGGCACAGTTCATCTGGTTTGCCGAAGTAAGGAACGGGCTGAAGTTGCCAAAGAGGAAATAGTGACAGAAATGGGCAATCAGGTGAGTTGTTTTTCAGTCTTTTGTTTACTCTTAGAAAGGTTGTTAACATTAAAGGCCCCAGGGGCCTTGAGATACTCTTCCAACATCTTGCTGTTGTGTTTTTAGTAATATTTTCGTACAGACATGAAAACATTTAGTAGTTTATAATTCAAATGGTTTGAAGTGATTTAACTTCATTAGATGATGTATTCTGTGATTAGTAACATCATCAGCAGCATGCTGTTTTATTTAATGTTTGTTGTTAATTTGCTTTCTGATGTCTTACTTACTATTCCTAACTACATGGCTGAGGCTTTTAAAAGTTAATGCATTGCAACACTTGCAACAGCATTTATGAGTCTACAGCATTGGAGCTGAAGGTTTTATGTGTCTGAATAACATGCTCTTGATTTGCTAAGGTTGGCTGCTCTGTGAAGTGCTGTGTGTGGTCCTAATTCTGTGCTCTACATGCCTTTTCATCTCCTTTTCTCAAAATTTCTCTTCCTTCCTTCCTTTCCTCTGTTACACGTTCTTTTCATTTCTATATGTATCACTCTACAGTACACCCCTGTATCTGTCACTGTTGCTTTTGCTAATTGTTCAGGAGGGTGTGCTTATGGAGAAGTTCATTAGTCATTATCTTTCTGTCATGGTGCCCTGGTTTTGGCTGGGATAGAGTTAATTTTCTTTATAGCAGTTCCTCTGGTGCTAGGCTTTGGATTTGTGACCAAACCAGTGTTGAGAACCCACGTTTTAGTTAGTGCTGAACAGTGCTCACACAGCATCCAAGCCTTTTCTCATTCTCACACCGCCCCGCCAGTGAGCAGGCTGGGGTGCACGAGGAGATGGGAGGGGTCACACTGGGACAGCTGACCAAAGGGACGCCCCAGACCATATGACATTGTGCTCAGCTGTAAAAGCTGGGAGGAGGAAGGAGTAAAGCAGGACATTCACAGTTATGGTGTTTGGCTTTCCAAGTCACTGTTGCATGGGATGAAATCCTGCTGTCCCGGGGATTGCTAGATGCCTGCCTGACAATGGGAAGTAGTGAATTAATTCCTTGTTTTACTTTATTTGCACACACAGATGTGCTTCACTTATTAATGGCTTTATCTCATCCCACACGTTTCGCTGGTTTTGTCCTTGTGATTGTTTCCCCGTTTCCACTGGGTGTGGAGAGAGTAAATAGGGTTGTATGGGGAGGAACCCAGAGCACTTGGATGGAGACCTATCTTCATTTTAAATAATGACTTGGCTCTTGTACACAGTATTTTGATTCCAGTAATGGTTTTTAATGTGGATCAAAAATTCTGAAGAATTTTTTATGGTTAGAGATGTCATATTGACTAAATTTCTGCTCTTTGATTTCAGCTCCCTAGTGTGACACAACCAGCATTCCTCTTCAGTTCTTTAATGGAGGTGAATTAGGTCAGTCCTTATGTAGAAATAAATACTTTCCAGCTGTCTATAGCTCTGTAATCCCATGGCTATAGTAAGACTGGTGATTATCTGTGTTACCTCCTTCTCTAACTGCAGTCAGACAGCCTGGGAAGAGAGGTAAGTCCGACCTCTGAAGGTTCCTTCATGTTCTGTTTTCTGTCACCTGATGAAAAAAACTTGAGGCAAATAATATTCTTCCTCTAAAAGCAGCATAATTACTGCATTCCCACCTTTTGGTAGTCTGTGAACCCATAGTTTCTGTAGTCATGAGAGAGCGTGAGGGCACTGCAGAACTTATTTGTGACCCTGGGGACAGGGCACTTGTGCAGAGAGCAGCTCTCAGTGAAGTGTTAGATGAGCTGCGCAAGAGGCCCTGTGGGACACGTGACTGCACTGGGAACAGCGTTTTAATAAGGAGTCCACAAGAACATCCTTCTTTATAAGTGCTCATTCAGAAGCAATCCAGAGGGATAATAAAATGCTTTATCTGCAACTTGACAAGCTGTATCCAGACTGAATTTGCCCTTCCTGATAATTTGGATGGAGATCCTGTTATAGTATACACCAAAGATTTTTTCCATCTTCCTCAGTACATGCTGGAGTGCAGTGCTGAAGTGGAATTATTTGGCAGTCACCTGCCCCTAGATCTGGGAACTGGAAAGTTCTCCTAATCTGTTAAAATAGATCTAGTCACGGAGATTAGGTTTCACTTTGAAAATGGCTTTGCTACCATCATGGACTTTTATAGGGAACAGGCCTGAGTATCCTTTTCCTGAGTCAGTGTGACAGTCTTCAGAAGATAAGTGTTGACGTAGGTCTTCTTCAATCTCTGAAATCCCTTGTAATATTGAACATCTGCCCAAAAAACTTTACCTCTTCCGTACCAGTAGATAATGGTGTTAGCTTTAAAAGTACAAAGTTTTAAAGAGATACCCAGCTTGAACCGGTAGAAATAATTCACAGAGTGGGTATGGTTGGAAGGGACCACAGTGGGTCATCCGGTCCAATCTGCTTGATCAGGCAGGGTCATCCTAGAGCATGCTATTACAATGAGAAAATTCTGACCCAAACTCAACTAAGGAGCTGAAATCAAATAGCTAGAGAGAAAACTGTGTGCTTTTTATCTTCAGAGAAGCAGAATGACAGGCAGGCAATAATGCCGTATCATTTCTTCAACTTCTTCATTTCCCTCATTTGCTTGTATAATGAGTATTTAAAGAAACAACTTGGAAAGAGAGGAGGCCCTTTAATGATTATTTGTTGTTTTGCAAGAGAACACATCCTCTGCATAATTATTTTCAAGCTGCCTTTTCCTGGCATACGTCATCAGACTGTGGTGTGTCTTTGAGACTAAGTGCTACCTAGAGGAGTAGGAGTTGACGTGTCTTGGTATGCTGATAAATGCCACTGTGCTTGTACTATGTAGAACACAAATCTGCAAAAAGCGGAAGAATTGTCTGTAGCAAACGGCAAAAGGTTTTTGATGTTTTGGAGGGGGGATTTATTTCTAGCTTTAGTGGTTTAGAAAATGATAACTTTATTCTATGGCAAGCCTCTTTTTTTTTAATTCAATTGCATCCACATGCTGGGCGTGGTATTGCAAAACACTGCAAGGAGTGTTGTGACATGGAGTGACTGACAAGGATGTAGCAGTTAAAGCAGCAGTTCGCATGGTAGGGGATGCAGAAGGCACCCAGCACTCTGAGACAGCTGGAGTGTGTGCAGGGATGCTCCTGAAAGCAGACTCTCCCACCCTGACTCGAGCAACTGTGCCTGGCACATGGGAGACTAGCCCAGACAGAGCTCCAAGAGGGATAATGTGGTAGATGTTGGGTTGCAGGGAGTGACTGGTACTTTTCCCTGAGCCTGGGGCTCTGGATGATGGTGGCTTCATCTGTTGGGTTCTGCTGTCCTCAAGGTGCTGAGCTGCCAGGTGAAGCAACAGCAGGAGATGAGCAGGCTGCAGAACCATAGGGAATAGAAACAGGAGATTGACAGGGTCTCTACAGAGAGTAGAAGAGCATATTGCATGGAAGGTGGGACGGCTGGAAGCTGCATTTAAATAGAGACTTGGTGGATAGAGACTCCTAAGATGGGGAGGAAGGGAAACTTGTGAATGCTGGCAACAGAAGGCAGCTCCTTCTCTGCCTGCAGATGTGCATTTATAGGATAGGTATAGCACCATGGTAACAGATGAGGAAGAGCAAGCTCTGTCAGGAGAGGTGCTGGAGACAGATGATCTTGAACAGTTGTTGGCAGTGAGAGGAAGCTGTGGGTGATGGTGGCTGAAGACTCCTTCCTGTGGGGGATGGAGGCGCCCATCTGCAGTCTTGGCTTGGTGACTTGAGAGGTTTGACACTTGCTGGGGACTCAGATGTAAGGTATTGCAGAGAGTCTGCTGAGGCTGGTCTGGACCTTACACTCATACCTCTTGTTGCCCAACCACATGGGCACCCGTGACATTGTGAGGAGTGACCTGAAGTTCATTACAGAGAGTCAAAGGCAAGTAGTGGTCTCCTAGGTCCATACAGTGAACAGGAAGGGCCTGAGTAGGAGCATATACGCCCTGCAGGTCAACACCTGAGTGTTCAGCTGATGTCACTTTGGCCTTTGTGGCCTGTTGGGCCTTCTCTGTTAGATGAGCTGAGCAGCAATGACAAATGGAAGCAAGAGTGTCTTTGCTAACAGGTTTGCTAAGTTTAGTGAGGACGCTTTGAGGTGGTTTCACTGGTTTATAGTGACCAAATCCGGGAGAGTAGTAGAGTCATTGGAACAGTGAATATGTGCCATGGTGACAGAAAAATGGAGGAAGCTCTCATAGTTTTCATGAGAAAGCAGCATGTCTGGGAGCCCATTTCAGATGCCTGTTCATGAGTACACATAGCATAGGAAACACAGGAATCCATGCATGACTGCAGAGGTGTGATCTCACTGGGATTCAAGAGAAATGGTTGGCATGACTAGAGTGCTGGAGTGGATATATACCCTTGCTCGTTGTACTGGTTTGGGCTGGAATAGGGTTGATTAATTTTCTTCACAGTGGCTGGTATGGGGCTGTGTGTTGGATTTGTGATGAACACAGGGTTGATAATGCAGAGATGCTTTTGCAGTTCCTGAACAGGCCTTACATAGAGCCAAGGCCTTTTCTACTTTTTGTACTGCCACACTGGAGAAGAAGTTGGGGTTGCGTGGGACATTGTGAGGAGACACAGCCAGGACAGGTTGACAAACTGACCAAAGAAATATTTCAGACAATATGACATCACACTCAGTATATGAAGCTGGGGAGAGACAAAGGAAATGGGGAGATGTTTGGGATGGTGGCGTCCCAAGTAATCATTATGTGTGATGGGGCCTTGCTGTCCTGGAGATGGTTGAACACCTGCCTGTCTGTGGGAAGCAGTCAATTAATTCCTTGTAAAAAGCCAAAGCACCTGGTGTTCCCAGGCAGTTTCCCATCCAAGGCCAGGCCCAACCCCGATTAATTTCTGAGATCAGACAAGATTGGGTGTTCTCAGGGGAATATGGCCATAGGCTTGGGATTTTTTGCAGAAGTGTGTGGCTTTTGCTTTCCCTATTAATCTGTCTTCATCTCAACCCACGAGTTCTCTTTTACCCTTCTGATTCTCTCCCTGATCCTTTCGGTGAGATGACTCTGCCTATGGACAAGAGGGGAGCAGTGCTCTCCTTAACTTTGACAAGGCCTTTTACATGGTTTGCCACGATATCCTTGTAGCCAGTTTGAAGAGATGTGGTTTGAACTGGTACAAGAAAAGATGGATGGAAAACACTGGAACGTGTGGCTCCAAAAGTAACAATCAATATTACAAAGCTGATCTGTTAATGATTTTTAGTGGCATCCTGTTGCAGTGGGGTGGCTGCAACTTTCCCTGGGAGACAGCCTTGGCCCGTGGAAGAATCAAGGAGGCGATATTTGATAGATGTTTTCAGATTTTATTCCCCCTTGCCGCGCATGGCCGGAGCCCGGCAGGGACTCCGACAGCGACTGCCGCCCAGAACAGCTCTAGCACAACTGCCCGGGAGTCCCATGGACACCCCCTTAAGTACAGAGCTCCCGCGGGCTACATTCAAAGTGATCAATAGGGGACAGGATTTGGGGTGCACGTGACCAAGGGAACAGGGAGCGAGAAACTCCGTGCCCCACGCATCCACTCATGCCCAGCTCCCACACGGGGAGCACCTCTTCAGCATCCCCCATGAGTCAATACAGGGTCAAAGCCTGATGACATCTTTTTAACAGCACGGGTGACAGAATGAAGTGCAGTCAGAATGAAGTTCGGTCTTTGCCCAGCTGGCTGGAAAGCGGATTGCAGAAAGGGACCTGGGAGTGACAAGTTGTCCCTCCGTGAGCAGTGCCCTGGGGCAAGGAAGGCCCGGGCTGTATGAACATGAGCCTAGCCAGCAGGCTGAGGGAAGTGCATCTTCCTTTCTACTAAGCCTTTGTGAAACCACAGCAGGAGTCCTGTGCCTGGCTTTGGACTCCCCAGGAGGAAGAAGTCATCCATGTCCTGGAGTGAGACCTGCAGAGGGTGACTAGGGAGATGGGACATGTGATGTGTGAGGTGACTCTGAGAAGGCTGATTTTGCTCAGTGTTAAGAAGAGAAGGCTGAGATGGGTCTTGCTGCATTCTACAGCCACATGATGGGACTGTGTAGGGAGGGCACTACCATGCTTCGCTTGGAGGTCTGCAGTGGGAGGACAAGAGACAGCTGACACAGACTGGAACAGGGACAAAATTCTGAGTAGATGGTAGGAAAAATGTTTTCACCGTGAGGATGATCAAATGCTGGAGGCTCAGAGCAGGGGGCTCAGACAGGCTGGTCAATCTAAGTGTTTGCCAAGCAGCCTCCAGAGGTCTCTTCCAACCTAGATTATTCTCTAATGCTGTGACCTTGAACATTTCCATGGAACGTTCAGCCAAAGAGAAAGCTGCTAAATTGTTTAAACTGAAATTTTGCAAGGTTTGCAATATTTTTCTAATTCTCTGCTATGCCTGACTCTCTGTTGCATATATTTATCTCGAGCAGGACTCTCTCTTAATAACTTTGGCATTAAAAATCTGTGTCTCAGAAGCAGCTGAAGCAATGACTAAGCATGTTTTAAGGACTAGAGTTAAATTTTGCAGTTCTGCATGTTAACCTGTGTTAGTTGTGTTCTGGAGGCAATATTTCTTTCATACTTCTTAAATACCTTTTCACCTCGACAGGCCTAAACAGGGTCTCTCTTCACTTTCCCTGTTGATTGTACTTAGTTTCTTTTCCTTTAGAATATCATCCTGCATATTGTGGATATATCTAATCCCAAGGAAATATGGAAATTTGCTGAAAAATTCCGAAATGAACATAAACTAAATGTTTTGGTAAGTTTCTGTACTTAAATCATGTGTGTCTATCTTGGGAGTGTGTAGCCTATGAATTTATCTGATAGGTCATGTAGACTTCACAGTTTGGCCCACAATTCTCCCCTTAATTTTCTCTAAATGTTTTTTTTTTTCAAGAGTCTCCATGGTTTGCTTGCTCTTGTCCTTTCTCAGTTCACACAGATGTGCTACAAAAAATGAGAAAAGCAGTAATTTTATAGCTGCATCTTTGGAGACACCATACATCTTTGACTTTCATTACTAATAACATTGTCCCTCTTAAAGCTAGACCTTCTGGAAGACTAAACTTTTGCAAAAAGTCCAAAGACTAAAACAGAGCCAGGGAGAGGGGAAGCAGTTAATCACCGTGGTTGGCAAGGGGCTTGGTACAGTTTCCCCTTTACTTAGCAGTGAAAATTTGCTCGGGGGCTGTGCTACAGCTGAGGCACCTTGAGCAGTTCCTTGGTGCTTACTAGATGAGGAATGTCTGATAAAAATGGGGAAATAACTTTTGAGGAGTGGCAGTGAACACGCAGGAAGGTGTGTAGGGGCAGATCTTTTTTTTTTTTTGAAGTGGGAAAGAAAAGCCCAAGCTCCTTCTGGAAGGTAAGGCAGAGAAAGAAGTGTGTCAGAGACTATGCTAGCTGCACACAGCTTGCAAGCATGTTTTATTGAACAAATAAAAGCTATAGTGTGTAGCTTTGTGTTGCAGTGTCAGAAAACAGTAAATTAAGATGGACTGCTCATGTGTGTGGATTTCTTTGTAGATATTTGTGTAGATTTTGTTCAAAGGAGTTGTTTTACAGATCAACAATGCGGGATGTATGGTGAATAACAGAGAGTTAACTGAAGATGGACTTGAGAAAAACTTTGCAACAAACACTTTGGGTGAGTATTGAAGGTTTGGTTCTGGAACATGCTTATTTTGCTTACAAAAGTGTGTTTTTATAGCTGAGTTTGTGAGGTATGTATTCCTGCTCAAAGAGGGATCATAGCATTGCTATGCCAGGGAAGGAGCCCGGAAGGAAAAGAGGAAATGTTACCGCTTGTTTGGAGTGTCATTTTTTAATTTCTCAGTTTTTTTCAATTGTTGTGATATCAGCACCTTTATTTATCATAGCAGAAGTGGACACTTGCAGGTTGGTTCTGAAATTTGTTAGGGAACTTTGTTCCAAGTATTGCTGCTAGTGATGTTCTTTGAAATAATTGTGTTTCTGGGGTTTGGACAGAGCTTGGAGCACATTCAGATATTTTAAGAGACTTTCACATGTGTGAGGGGGCTTGCACAGCCCTGCTTGATGTGACAGAGGCTCTGTGTAGGGAGCCTGTGCTGTATGCAGTGCCCTGGATGCTCTCAAACAGATGCAGTCTCTAGTCAGGGGATTGAGCAGTAGTGGGCAAGTCTTGGGTGCTCCACGTGAAAGGGGCATTTTGTGTGAACTGTGGCAGTGGTGTAAGAGGGACAAATGATGGGAAGCAAGTCCAGAGGGATTGTGGAGATATGGAAGGGCAGAGAAAATGGCGAGCAAAGTGGAAGGTTCCCCCACAGAAGCCATGGAAAAGATGTGAGCAAACAGCCAACCAGCAGGGAGAAGAGCTGTCTGACACTGCTGGTAGCTGTAAGGCTGAAAGCTGCACCTCTTGCAAAGAGACATGTGGTGCTTGCATCCACCCAACAGTCCTGACACTCTTCCCCCTCTGCTTCCGTGCAGGGTAGGTAGATTTCTCAGGAGACTGCCTTTAATATATTCAAAAGTGACACATTAAGGAAGAACTGTGGTGCTTTTTTTCTGTATTTTCCCCCTGTTCATCAGTATCTGGGATGAGGAAGGGGAAAACCTAATCTATAAAGGTAAAGCCTTTATAGAACTAGCATAACCTGGAAACCATTGTTGGTTTTTATTCTTAGCCCTTTTCCTGTGTTGATTCCTTAAATCCTACTTACGTTTGAAACTAACATTTTGCTTCACTGTTATTGTGCATACAGCTCATTTTTTCTGCAAGTCTGAATATATTAAACTGACAATTAAATCAAGTACAAAGGCACAGATTCATTTGCTTCAGACTAATTTTCTGCTAACGTTCTTCTGTTTCTCATGGTCAAAAAATTCAAAAAGACTTTTATTTTGCCATCAAATTTCCCTTGGCTTCACAAGTACAAGAACTTCTACTGAGGGATCTATTCACTTTAAATTAGTTTTAATCCTCCTGTGGTCTTTCCGACAAAACCCCAGCAATGTGTAAAGGTACAGTTCTTCCAGAGAGAAGCAGAATGAAACAAACATAACCGTCCTAATGCAAAACCATGTTTTAGTTTAGTTTTTAGACATTGAGGATATCAAGTGCTAAGGAACTGTACTAATGCATCACTGGAATTATATTTTATCTCACAAGTAGAAGCGGCAAATTCTTTTTTTCCAGCTGTAAATCAGCCTTACTAGAGGTATACAACTGCACAGAGGAACCTGAATTATGGTTGTAGCAAACCAGGAAAATGCCTGTATTAGCTTTTCTGGATGTTACTTATAGATCTCCTTTATTCTTTCGTGTATCACTTGCTGCATGATTGTATAAGAAGTTTAAGGACGTAAATCATCCTCGATGTCTGACTTCTTCAGAGTTCAGGCAAGGACTGGGTTGTTTGCTTAGACTGCTTCTGTCTGGACAAAAATAAGGATTAAATTTTGAATCTTTTAGAACAGAGTGGAACTTCGTTGAGCTGGAAGAAACTGGCGGTGCAACAGGAAGCTTCTGTGCTTGCAGGCCGGACACGCATGAAGGACTGAGGCTGCAAACCACAGGCTTTTTTTCTTCAAAGTCAGGGATAGAGTAATAAATCATAACATCTGGAATTATAGCAGGAGAAAGCTGTGTGGAGAAACACCTGTCAGAGTAGATGCTGTGTAATTTCCCTAAGTATGAGGTGCCTTTGGGTGTGTTTTACTTGGGAGAAATTATTTCTGTTTTAGTAACTATCTGTGGTTATATAGGTTCCCAGAGAAAAGCCTGGCTAAATTAGATATGGCTGGCATATAGGTTGGCTGAAACTGGAATGTGGTCTGAAAGAAAAAACTAAATTCCCCTCTCTGCCCCAGTAATGCTAAAGCCTGAAGGATGACAGGGGCTCAAGGCCCTTGTTTGGAAAATGTGCAGTTGTCCCTCGCTTGACTGACAAGATAGAATAATATCAATATCTTTTACAGATCCTTATGTGTAGGGTGTTTCTTCCATGTTTCTTTGACAATTCTTTTCCTACCCTGGATCTTAGCTCTGGTCTAGTAAAGGAATGTGTAGATTGTAACTATCGAAGAATGCAAGACTGAAATATAACATGCTTTAAATGCACGGCACAGTTTTTGAATTCTGTATCTGATATCTGATTAACATTTATATAAGCTGTAAAGTTGCTCATTTAGGTGTCTCTAATGCTGTGCAGCTTTTAAATCTAGTCTAGGAATATTTTCCTCTTGACTGATCTGTTAGACCCTTTTCGAGCATAATGGATGTCAGTGTTCAGTTCTAACTGATGGTCTAACTTGTGAAACATACTTTATATCCTGATCTTTTGTTGGACATACATGGGACAAAAATGACTGCATAAGTCCTCTTGTATGAATATGTACAAAAATAACACCAGTTAGAATAGAAAGTAAAATTTTCTTAATGTAAAACACAGCTGACTGGCTAATTGAGGATAGCAACTGAAGTAAGAGGTGCGTAGTCCTCTCTGGTGCTGTCAGAATATGCAGGTGGATGAAGTTCATGGAAATGCAAAATGCAGGTTGATAGTTAAGGCTTTGTATGGTTTGTTTAATATTCAAGTTCAAATTGTCAAGTGCTTTGAGCAGGTGGTGGCAGCTGCATCTGTGCTGGTGCCTGTAGCATCCTTGAAATGAGTCTGAGGCACAAACGCTGTATGGCTTGTGGTTCTGTTGTTGCTGTCAGATGAAACACCTTGCCTTTTTTCCCTGCTAGAGCATCAAGAATTGTTGTCTTATTGCTGGAGCTCAGTGAATGTAGAGAGCAGAATAGCTGTGGAACACTTGGACTGTCATGTGGGAGCACTGGCCAGGCATGAGTCTGAAACAGCACTTTGCTGATTGAAACACACTTTCAGTACCAAATTGAGTGACTCGCTTGGGGTAATGTGGGCAGATTTCCTGAGGACCTGCCAGTCCTGATGGGCAGATCTATTTTCTCTGTCCTCTAGTTTGTGTGATGTTGCCCTTATATTTCTTCCTGTGGGCTGACCATGTATCCAGAGTCGTACCTAGGAGCTGGGTAGCAACAAGCAGTCATTTCCTCTGATGAGACCTGCAGATTTCTGAGTCAAAACTTTTTTAAAATTTAATTTTATTTTGCTTGTTTTAGTATAACTCCCAGCAAAGACTATTAAAGGTAGTGATATTCAGTAATTTTGGAAAAAAGCTTTAGCATTGATAAGCAAGTAGAGGCAAAAGCAGCATGTTCTTATTGAAGCACTAGACACTTAGCTGAAACAATCCTTTTTCCACAATTTTATCGCCTGCCTCACTTTACTCAACATATCTTCCTGCTTGACATGGAAAAATGGCATGTATGTTACTTTCTTATTGCTACTTACCAGCCAAGGGGATGCTAAAGCACCTTGAGAGATAAATAAGTGATGTTCCCAGTATGCATCTTTTCCTCAATCTAATGTACTCTCATGTTTTAGTCATATATAGACAGATACTTCTACTCTCTGTGCAGAAGGGTTAGAGCCAGAGGAAATAAGATGTTTATCTGTCATAGTAACACTATAGCCCATCTGTGGCAAACTGCCTAACCTGGATGGATATTTGCCAGTCTCTTCCCTACATGTGACCTGTATCTAACCGGTGTTTCACAGAAGCCAGTGTAGGTTGGTGTGTTCTGAATTACTTGGAAGTCAAACAACTTGAATATCAGCTGTCAGTCTGCCGTAAGTTCGATGCCTGATTTTTGGCAAGGCAACCTCATCTGTGAAAAGGAGGCTGTGGTTCTAATTTTCTTGCTAAACAGCTTTGAGACTTACGGATGAGAGGTGGTTGTGGAAGGATAAAGTTGAATATAATTGCACATGCAGTAAGTGTACTGAAGCCTGGTTCCCAGGAGACAGAGGAACTCTTACTGAGATGAACTTTGTCGTTTGAGGGAAATGGAAACCTTTGTTTTGTGTTTCATGTTCATTAACTCTTCCCATACACTCTCAGTTATTGCTAATGCAGTGGAATTGGCCCTCAGAGACAGCACACTAAAATCTTCATTCCTGATCTCTTACTCAGGAAAAGAGACTCAGGGATGTCTCTTACTGGGAACTGCATAAACGCTAGGCTTGAAAAGATAATCAGGCCAAGGAAGAATGTCACTTTGTTGGGTGGCTTTGTTTGTTTGTTTCTGTGGTTTGTTTTTACTTGGACTCAAGAAAAGCAAGCCAGTTTAACTGATTTCTACCAGATGAATGAGCCATTGAAATCTGTACAATAAAAGGGTGGTGTTTTGTTTTTTGTCTTTTTTTTGTTCCCAATTTTTTCACAGTTGACATAACACTGTTCCTAATAATACTGCAGAGCTCAGGCAGATGAAAAACTTCACTGAGGATGNGAGCGGGATTTTATGGTGAAGAAGGTGTTCATGTAGGTGTTATGATTGTGTGGTGTTTTGTTTTTTGTCTTTTTTTTGTTCCCAATTTTTTCACAGTTGACATAACACTGTTCCTAATAATACTGCAGAGCTCAGGCAGATGAAAAACTTCACTGAGGATGGTGCTGGCTCCCTGCCGTTATCCGAATGTTAGCAGGGTAAAAACCTCACTAGCAATGTGCCACTAATTTCCAGATAGAACATCAAGCAAAAAACATTCTGGAATCCACCAGGACACTTGAGTCCACAGTAATTGTATCATCAATTAATTTGGTGTTATAAGCAAGTATTGGCTTTACAATGTTACTTCTACTGAAACCATAATTTTCTTCAAAATTGATTTATAAAGTACAGATTTTAGGGTCACATTAAATCTTAAAGCAGATCAGAGTATGTGTTTGTGTACTTTTTATTTTATGTGATACCCTGTTGATTTTCAGTCTAAAATATGTGAATCCTAAGGAGTCTTCCAGGTTCTGGCAGACTGATGTACACCACCAGCAGTTTGGAAATCTGCGTGCACAGTGTTTGTTTATATTTTCTGTTAGGGCTATCCTGTGTTTTGCTTCATTTCATGTTTTAGTACAGAAAGACTTGCAGTCTCCTGTGGGAGAGACCAGTGCCTAACACACTGCTGTCCCTTGCGCTAGGACAGCTTTCATTTTGTTCATGTCCTGAGACCCACAGTGGAATAGTTGTTGTAAGAACGTACAGGACTACCTTTCCTCATGACTACTTTTCCTCATAGTGCCTTTATAGAGTCCCCTCAGCTTCCCCATCAGGTCATGGGAAAGGTAGCATAACTTTATTTAGGAGTTTATGAGGCAGACAGGCTGATTTTCGTAGTTTTGGGGCTTTTTTTAATAAACAACTTACTATGTGAATCAAATGTTTATCTCCATAATGGTGTCTTTATTTCCACACTTATGTCATTAAAATTTCACTGTGATTGTTAAACCACTGAATTAGTGGAGTCAAAAACTGGAGTTGTTAGAGCACAGTATCAGATTACTCGACTAAACTGAGGAGATCTCAGAGTGCATGGAGCAATTACCAAACAGGCCATAAGGGAATGCGTAGTGATTGGATATTTTTGGTGGGTTTTGTTTTTATGTTTATGAAGTAAACATGAAACTTAATGTGATCCACACTTGGGAGGGAGTGTGCATGGACAAAGTGTGTTCTCATTAAACGCTGTGTTCATTATTTTTGCTGGAATGACTGTGTTTAATGCGTAGATTGGCAACCCACCCTGTCTGCTTTACCATATGATACAGTTGGTTTAATGGTGTGTAATGGTGGAGTTGCTCTATATAAAAGTTTTAATTACTCTGTATTATATGTGATTTTGTATTATGTGAGATCACCTTCAAGATATAAAGCCTACAGAAGTTTTTCCAAAGAAAGCTAATGTCAAGAGACTGTTTACCTTTTAAATAAATTGTACATCTATCCCAGGAGCCTTTTTAACTAGAGAAAACATGACCAGCCAGTACTGTGTCAAACCTCATTACACAGAACAGGGCTGTAGCTTGTCCAGTAGGTTTTGCAAGTCAACTCTTCACCTTGGCAGAGTTCAGTGAGGGCAAGATGAAATCCTTTATATGGGTGTGATAGACTGGACTCACCTTCTTCTGCATTCCTGCAGCTTCTAAGCAAACTCCCAAATTCGTCTTGCTGGACTCCTTTGTGTCACAGCAAATCCTTCTCTTCAAAGGGAAATGTTGTATACCATTTATTTCACCATTTTGGGTTTTTTTTTTTCCCTGTTACACCAGTGTGAGACAAGCTTTTGGGCCATGTGGATCATGTACCTTCCAGTGGCAGGAAATGGTGATGCACAAATCTGGCCCCTTCACACAGTCCTAAATGAAGGTAGTACCAGCTGTATATCCAGCAGATACCCAATACTTACTGCTTTCAGTGCAAGGCACAGCACTGTTGAACTTTGCCTTTCATGTACTTTTGTGTTAAACTATTAAAGAAAGAAAGAAACCTCAAAAAATCTGTACGGTTTGAACAGTGATAATTAAACATTAGTCACATTTGGTATGTTTTACCTTCTTAAACTAAGCTCTGTGGGAGGAAGTTTCTCCTTTAACAGACAAAAATGTTTTTCATGTCAAGTAAATGTGTTAGAATGCTCAAGTGCTCATTTTCGAAAGGCTGATATCCAGTATATTGGTATTAATAATCAAGTATTGGCAAAAGGATATACAATTTGAATGTTGCCTTGATTTCCTTAAGTAGGGGCAGAGATGAATGTAATTTCTTCTACCAAATCAGTCTTGGGTTTCCTTGCAGCGTGGGTTTTTTTTTTCTTTTTTTTTCTTTTTTTTTGTTTGCACATTACATTTCTGTCATGCTTTGCAGAAGAACACGATATCCCCAAAGAACCCAAAGAAGAGAAAAAATACTCTGACAGCAACCATTAGTTAAGAGCNTCTCCTTTTTCTCAGAAATTAATTTCTGTGTTAGTGCCTGCTGCAATACAGCTGTGCTGGGCAAGATACCTGCTGTGAGGTACACGGCTGTGCCAGGCTCTGCAGTGACCACACTGAGCATTCTCCCAAGCTGTTTGAATGTCACCATCAAACTACGGGTCAGCTTTTGCACTGATAAAAGCGGCGAGGTTTGACGATGATGTATTCTAACCAGCAATAAATCTTGTTAGTAAAGTATATCTGTTCTACTATTACCATTCCAAATTTCTTTTCCAGGCTGTTTTGCCTGACAGACCAGCCCAGGCAAATAAGAATGTACAATACCCAAGTATTTTTGTCCAAGGAATGAGGAGTTTGTGTTCAAACACTTAAAATAGGGACAGTAGTTGGTGAAATATTTAGCAGTGGGAGAAATTAAATACTTCAGCCTTACTGCCTGATGCATCGTGTCTGTGTGTGTTTTCAGATACTGTTGCTTACCATAGGAAGCTGTGATCAGAACTGCTCTGTCTCAAAGCAAATGAGCAAGTGGTTTTGCAGGGCAAAAAGATGGAATGCTCTGGCTTTATGGGATTTACTGAATTCTTAATGAACTTGAGGAAGAGAGGAGATGTGGGCTTTGCAGTTAGTTTGTGGTTCTAAATAAGCACATAAACTTCTGACAAGCTGTAGTTGCTCTAAGCAGGATTTTTGGCGTTAAACATTTCTCTTATCTGGCTGGAAAACAAAACTCGGTTGTTAATGAGGCAACATTAGTGCATTCATCTTTGCAGCTCTTTAGAATTAACAAATCAACATGAAGCCCCTTAAAAGTGTAAATTAATCTGCAGGACAGTAAAATGGAGCATCGACAGAGCTGGTGCATTGCAGCTCTGCCTTTAGGAGATGCAGCTTATTTAACCAAGACATGATGTTACTTTGCATTTTGAAGAATCCACAGCCAAACAACATTTAAACCAGGCTCTCCGCTTGTACTGAAGTGATTTTTTTTTTGATTATTTTTTCCCACATCGCGGCAGTCTCCCCTGACAGTCAGCAGGAGTTCTTGTACCATCTATGTCATCGTCCAGTCTCCCCGCCACTACCAGGGGACACAACCAGGCTCTCGTTATTCACTGGCAGCTGCCTTTGCTCGCATTTTCTGCTGAAGACAGGCTGCATTTACTCATCTGCTGTGCATTTGCTTTGTTTGATTTGCCAGGGTTTTAAGTATATTGTGTGGGTATGGATCTACCTATGATTATATAGAGAAAGTGAAGACTGCTGTGACTGACAGGGAAACTGAACAGTTTGTTCACCAAGCATGTAACACGTTTGATTTTGGTGCCATATTTATAAACATGCTGTATTTTAACTGGGTGATCTCATTCCCTGTGTGGAAGAGAGCTTCTAAAGACATGCTGAAGTCTTCGTGCCTAGTGAAAAACATGGCCTCGGTGGCTCAAGGAAAAAAATGCGTTTGTCACTGATAGAATTGTTGAACTAGAGCCATTTGTGAAGACATGAGAGTGAAGTAGATGCAGAGATGCTAGACTAAATGGGGCTAGATGCATTTTGAATTAAATGGGATTTTAAAAAATACATTTTAAGCAGAAAAAAAAATCTCTGAAGAAATAAAACAAAAAAAAATCTCTGTGTAGCAATCAGTTGGGTGAAGCATCAGTAGGTGTGTCTGTGTGTCTGACTCAAATACACTGACAGCTGAACAGTGTTTGGAATAACAAACTTTGCTGGTCATGGTAACAGCTGTAATGGAATATATTTGTATGTTGTGTACAAAGCCTACAAAGCCTTGCTAAACAAACACGATTAAAGCAGGGAAGGACACAATTAAGTTTCTCCAAGTAATCTTAGTTCAGCCTTGGGCAGGCAATATTAATATTTCTTCTGCCAAGGATTCCTTATCTTCCATAATGGTCATGCTGGGGATTTAAGAGATGGGTTTTGTGTGCAACAGAAATCAAAAGTGTCAGTGTACTCTGAGTGATTTCATAATGAAAAGGCAAAAATGGACAATTCTTAAGTGCATATGCAGTTCCCTAAGAACTGCAAGTATGAAGCACAGTTTCCTTTTCTTGTTCGTGACCTGGCTTACATACACACCTGTGTGTATATGCCACACTTGGAGGGAAATGCATTCCCTGTTTCTTCACTGGCATCACCTTCCCCCACCCAAGGAATTCCATACCTGAGCCATTTTGCCTTCAGATTTATGGCTGAATATAGTGAGCTGTTTTCTCTATAGGTGCAACAAACAAAAAAGTCTGTGAAATAACATATGCCCTTTGCTAAGTATATAGCAATGTGAACCACTACAAGTTGAGTTGGCACGTTGCAGGTGAAACAGCAACAAAAAATCATTGTCAAATTCAGACCAGGTTTCAGAGGTAAAGAGACTTTCGTTTTGGGGTTGCTATAGAGGGTGGAGAGAGAGGAAAGCTTTTTTTAAAAGGGAAAGTTAATATTGGCGGCTGTCTGTCTTTTAGGTACATACATCATGACAACTGCCCTGCTGCCCCTCCTGGAAAAAGCAGCTGATGCCAGAGTGGTGAGTTTGTGGTGCTGTTTAAAAGGGGTGTTTTACTATTCCTGCCTTCTGGTTTGTGACACCAGTTCTCTGATTGCGTTAGCAATGCAGGATTACTTATAATGCTGTAAGGATCTCTAGAATCCTCTTGGATTTTGCTAACAACAACCTTCTCCTCTAAGGCAAAGCTCCTTCGTGCTGCTCTCAACCCTTCATTGGAAATCAGAGTAGAACATTTCATTTGGGAACTTAACCTCTTAGTTTCCCTAGGGCAAGTTAGCTCCTGCAGCAGAGTGCAAAACACATACAACAGGAATATAGGCTTAAAAGAACTTTACAGATCCTGGTGTAAAATAAGACAGCAGGTACATTTTTAAAAATGAAATTTCCCAAGTTTTGTATGGCTTCTAATTAGCTTCTGTAAATGCTAAACATACTAACTGCAAATAGTTCTATTCTGCTGTTTTCTTCTCCCCATTACTTTTCAAAAGGAAGAAACACAAAATTCCTGAAATGAATCAACATCACTTTGAATGAAAATCACTTCTTAAAAAAACTTTTGTGTCTTCCACCTCATCTCCAGGTATGCTCCACTCATGAGCGTAAGCTTAATGCAAAGAGTATGCAGAGGAATCCTGCTCCATAGGGATTTCCAGCTATGGCCTGAAGACTACATTGCATGCATGAGTGCATCTGTGGGGAGTTCCTGGTTTTGCTTTTCATTCATTTGTTTTTCATTCATTTCATTACAGATAACTGTCTCTTCTGGAGGCATGCTAGTTCAAAAATTAAACGTATCTGACTTGCAGTCAGGAAGTGGCCCATTTGATGGAACTATGGTGTATGCACAGAACAAGGTACCGTCCATGGGACTGGAAACAAAGCCCAGCTCTTCTTTGCTAGGCAGCTCATACCGTCTGCTTTGCAAAAAGCCTGTTGTTCACTGTTCCCTTCCCATTGTATCCAACCCATATGGAGATGCACAGGCAATAATCTTCAGGAGTATGATGGCATGCCCTTAGGGGTGCATACATCTTGCCTGGAGGAGAGCATGGCTAGACTTTCATTCGATATGAGAGAAGTCCCAAGGGGAAGCGCTGTCTTCAGCTGATGAACCCTGCCTGCCTGCTTAGTTCTTGCCCACAGTCTGCAGCAAGTAGACGTGGTCAGTAAAAGCACTGCAGCTGCTTTAAAAGTAAACTTGTGGCCAGGGTATGGATGGCAATGACTCTGGAAGTCTCTGATGAAATTATCCAATAAATCCAGTCAGGATGAGCAAGGGTATATTTCTGCTGTACATAAATGCTCTGGTATTTATGGCACATTTGATGGAGTTTATTTCCCTGGGAACTAATTTGGTGGACAGGCTGTTGAACTCGGTGCTAGTGTGGCTCTTACTGCTCTATCCTAGAGACAGCAAGTTGTCCTGACGGAGCAGTGGGCAAAGGCTCACAGAAACATCCATTTCTCCGTAATGCACCCCGGCTGGGCAGACACTCCAGGTAACATCTGCCTCACACTCTGACAATATTTTTTTCTTTACAGGATTAGTCTAAAAGCAAAGAGAAATGAAACTTCCTGGTATATTTTTCCAACAGGTGCAGTAATTTCTTTTCTCCAAACTGCTGCTCGAAGTAGTTTTATATCCCCTTGGTGGCTCTGTTCTGCACAGTGTCTGCTGGCTGTGTATATCTAGAGAATAATAATGGGCAGTGAACGCTTCCAGCCCTGCACAAATGCACAGCAGAGACGTAGTTCTTTAAGGTAACCTGTAAGTTACATTTGTAGTGGAACTGTTAAAGACACAGATGGAGCTTCTGCCTCTGTAAGTACCAGCATGCAGATGCTGGGAATTTGTGAGGGCGTGTAGGAGAATGCACCACTGTGCAAGCCCTGTTCCTGTACTCTTCTTATAAACATTTACTGCTGCTGCGAAGCAGTTTGGCCATTCAGACCTTTGTCTGAGCTGCAGCTGTTCTTCAGTGCCTCGGCAGGTGGGGCAGCATCACTCATGCAGTATGCGTGTTGCATTCCCCAGGGGTACCAGCCCCCAGTGCCCAAGACTGGGATGCAGAATAGCAGTTCCATCTCTAGGTCTTTTATAGGGATACAGTTTCCAACGTGTGCTTCTGACGACAGAAGCATTTACCCTGTCTACTTTATGCTTGAAAATAGTCCTTTCCAACTAAATACCCTGGTATTTCTTTTTCTTTAAAATACATTTATTTTTGCACTTCCTTTGTGGATTTCAAACCTAATTAACTGTAAAGTTATCCCACCTAAAAGTTCAAGGACTCTCCAACCCCCAAAAATAAACACCTACAGTGGATGGGCCTATAGGCATCACCTATTAGACAAAATTAAATGAAACCAGAGTTTAGACAGAAGTGTGCAGTTTTTAAATACAATGCTGCAACTGGTTTCCTAAAACTGGTGAGAATACAGGAGCTAAAAATCCCATTAAATACCTGGTTTTTGGAATTTGTGTTTCCCCTGTGTTTGTTGTTTTTACAGTTTAGAATGGAATTGGGACGAGAAGCTCTTACCGATCCTGTCCTCAGTTTTGTCCGTGTAATTTGACCCAGACAGACACGTGGTGGATCACCTGGCAGCTTAGTGCTATTCTCCCACAAGCCATCCTACTCCCAGATCGGGGGAAATACTAATTTTCTTCCATAAGCTCCAGGATGCCTTCTCTCCTTCCGACACACAAAACGGCAATTTGAAGCTGTTCTTTTATTTTTGTTTTTGTATCAAAAAAAGCCTTGCATGGCAGGCCACCATTCCATTGTTGTCCTTTCCAGCCGTGAGGTCGTCCATGCCCGATTTCTACAAGAGGATGAAGAACTCTCTGCGCACAGAGGCCCAGGGGGCTGACACCGTCCTGTGGTTGGCAGTGTCAGCTGAAGCAACAAAGCTGCCCAGCGGCTCGTTCTTCCAAGGTAAGGAGGCAGTGTCTGACAGTGCATAGACTGGACATCCCTCTGAGCTTAGGATCCCTGTCTGGCCTGGAAGGGGATGAAGGCTGCACCAGGCAGCTTGTTCAAAGGATAAAGCATATCTCAAAGTCATTTCAAGTTAAAGGTTCCAGTGAACATTGTGTTAAATCATTACATTGCTGCTTTTGTCCTCTAAAGTAGCTGATAGAGACTTCAAAGTTTTTTTTTAGGGAGGGTTGGAGATTTTTGTAATGAAAATGGGTGCATGTAGGACTGTGCCAAGGGAAAGCAAATCACAGCAGTCAAAGAGCATCTTTTATGATGCTAGGAAATGAGCATCTTTCTCACAGAGCACTGGGAGTTGGCTTTGCTTTGACAGATTCTTCTTCCTACTGTTCATGCTAGCTTAAACTGCCAATCCCCCCTTTCTCTAACACTGGGCAAAGACTTGAGCACAGTGGCATTTTTGGCACTGTGAGCTTAGGGAATGGAAAAGTAGGGCAGAGTCTTTCTTTTCTCCCAGGCAAATGACGGGCATCTTTGTAGGAGCAGCTGGAAGCAGGGATGCCTCAGCAGTGATGCAGGTAGTCCAGAAAGAGAAAGCTCAGGGTAATTGCTCACAGAAGCTCAGTGCTTCTGTTGGATGTGGCATTCAAATTCTGATTCACTGAATTTCTATACAGAGAATGCAGGAAGCTCAGACTTTCCCATATTTGGGTTGACTTTGTCCCTTCTGTCCCACGGATGGTCACACAGGGTTGCCTGACAGATACTTAAGTGGACATTTTTCATGTCAGCATGTGGTGCATGTGGAAACCCCACATCCCAGCTGGTCAGCCTTCTTTGTAGAACCAGGCTTTGCCTTTCTCTCACTCTGATCACTTTCTTCTGGTCCTTATGCTTTTGCTCAGTTGTTCTTTCTGTTTCTTTCGTAATTCCACCAGGCTCTTGCCTCTGGCATTTGTCTATCCCCAACTTTGGTAAACAGAGAACATGCCCTGGCTCTTTAGCTGAAGCTATTGACTTTTGAGAGCTTTGGTCCTGGCATGACTGCTCTTAAAGCTGCAAGAGAAGTTCTGAGTCTGTGTCCTGTGCTTATCAAATAGTGGTGAAGTCAGTTATTTCTTGCTCCTACTGCCTTTTGGAAGCCGCAGCTTAGCACGGCCTTCAGGCCCTTTCAGTAAAGGGTTTGGGGTGCAGGAGCACTTTGCCACAAACCCCACGCTTCTGGTCCTAGGCAGCCATTCCAAATCAGTCACAGTTTCCCTCTGTTTTCTGCATTCTCTTTTACTGTTACTTCTGAGAGCAAACCAAAGCCAGCTTTTTTTTTTTTTTCCCTGAGAAAAAAGTAAAGGGAAGCAAGAACATGATTAGTACTACCAGAATTCTCTGCATCTGCTGAAATATATGAAAAATGTTTAACAGAGACCTGCTTGCCAAAGACTAGAAGCATCTCTGCGATGCTGAACTTGGCTTTTACAACTAGTTCCCAAACTTTAGCACAGGGCACTGGAAGCACTATGGCTAGGTGGGAAGCAGTTCATAATCAGTGATGGAGAAGGGAACGTTCTTCTGCGTGTTTCTCTCTCCTCAGTTTTCCATGAGCAGAAGTTACGTGGTGTGTGCAGTCAGTTAAACATTTGCTCTTAAGAAAGCAAATATCTCTGCTCTCCTGGGAAGCCCAGCGGCTTGATAGGTTGATAGGTTTTCAGGGAAATCAACTGCCCAGGGTTGCAACAGCTTGTTCTTTTTGTCTCAGCTGGCTGCTGCAGAAGTTGGGCTCGCTAAACAGACTTAACAGTGCTGCACCAGTGCTCTGACTGTTGTTCCACAGACACCTGACAGCATTGTCATAAGGCTCCTGGGCTCTAGATACCATGTTTTTGGAGGGGAAAATCCCTTAGAGTGGGTGGTGGTAACAGCTGTATTTACAAAGTGAGTGATGGGCATGAGATTTGGAAAACCAAGCAAAGCATCAAACTGAGCAAACTTGGTTGGATAAGTGTCACTTATGGCAATTCAGCAATAAGCCCAAGTTCCTTTGCATTTAGAATTTAACCATTGTTTCTAAGGATGAAAGTAAGCACTTTAGGATTGAAAATAATCCTAACTACCAAGTCCCAGCTGGGGATTTGTACAGGACTAGAAACATTATCCAGGAGGCAAGGAAAAATGTTGTTTCAAATGTAAAAGCATCCTCTGCCGGCAGCAGCAAACTCCAGCTATTGCTCTTTGCCTGCAGGTGTTGCACTAGGGACAGGCATAACCCCACAAGGAAGCTTTCCTTTTCCTATACTGTCCCTAGCTGCAAATGGGGGCTTGCTCCACAGTCCAGGTCATGTTGTGCTACAAAAAAATCACTCTAGTTCCAAAATACAAATTGAATTAGTTTAAGTTTTGGTTTAGAAGATAACACTTAACTAGCATTATTTACAGGTACCTAGAAGGTAAGTTTCCTGACTTCCAGACCATGAGGTATGTTTGGGCAGTACAGAGCCCATCAGAAAAACCTCCTTTCTGCTGGAAGAGAGTTAAATGTACCCATAAGGGTTGGTTTTTTTTTTCTTCCAGACAGGCAACCAGTCCCTACACACCTACCCCTGGCATACACCCACAGTCCCCCAGAGGATGAAGAGAAACTAATGCAGATGCTGGAAGAGTTCTCGCAGAAGTTTAAATCTGTTTCTCGAGGAACTTAGTGTCTCTGCTGACACAGTGTCACCACAAATCTTCTAATTACACAGTAGCCTGCTGTTGAGGGAAGTAGGATGCCATAGGCCTGTTAAAAATGAATTGGGTTCAGGTGTTCTCATAATGAGGTGGTAGAGTGGCACTTGTGTCATTTTTTTCTGCCGCCGAGTCTCTCCCATTGCCAATATGCACTTGCTGCTTCAAGACGCACTAAGGTTGTGTTCTTTGGACTGGAAGAAAAATTGAGAGGCATTAAAATAACCCCCAACCCTTTGTGTAGTTACCTAGAAAAATATAAAAAGTTCGGCGTAGAGAAATGCAGAGGAGTGTAGCCTTTGTGAAGGACTTCAGAAGAGAAGTGGGAATGTTTTAAACAACTTTCATCTGCTGTATTTGACAGGTTGGTGGCTTCTTTCACTGCATGAAGGTGATTGGGCTCACACATGTAACTGGGAATGCAGAAACTCTCACAGAGCCTGCTTAGTTTAAAGGGAAGGATTCCTCATGGCCTTCAGTTTCTATAAATTAGTGCTGGTATGCAGAAGTGATCTGCTTCCTCATGTTTAAACAGCAAGAATTTAGGAACACTGCCAAATGCCTTCCACATTACTTTATGGAGCCAGGGCTAAATATTATCCCATTTATGTCAAGATACCTTGAAGTAGGAGGTTTCAACACAACACACCCAGACACAGCTGGATTCAGCAGGGAAATGGCTGCATGACTGTAGGCATGAAAAGAAACAACATGCTAAGCTGTACCTGCTTGCCATTTCTGTGAGAGATTACAGGGAATTGCTTAATCATTATGAATGGGTTAAGAGGGGAAGGGAACACTGGCAGGGCCACAGGTTTTAGAGGAGAATCCACCTCCTGATGAGAGGGTTGTATTTTGTCTGGATCTGTTTACTTCCAGACACAGAGGACAGGATTCATCTTACCTGTGGACATTTGAATTACTGAATTCTCACTGTAAATTGGTAGAGGAAAAAATCGGCTTTTTCACAGCGATTTACTGGATCTAGTTTAAGAAACTATAAACTATAAACCTATAGTGCTGCATCTTTCTAATAGTGCTGAAGACAATCAGCTCAGACTAAGACATTCTGGTGGGATTCATTTGTCTTAATTATTTCAGATTTACTGCAAAGCCAAGACTATTATTAACAAAGGTAATACCTTTTCTCCTGGACTGAATGTGTTTATTAACCAACTGCCTCCAGAACCAGAACCCATGCTGCTGCACTGTTTCACATACGGCTCACACCAGTGTGGTAGGACAAAGGACCTAAACCGAAATATAAGGCAGATGTTCTTGAGCTCTGCAGTGACTGGGAGCTAAAGGCTGCTGATGGACAGAGGAGAGCTCCTTATGTCTGCTTTATGTAATTTAGTTTCCTCCTGGCTGCTGGTATTTCCTTATTATTCAAAGACCTCCTATTAAGTATCAGTTTAAGTAAAAACTGCTTTTTTCAGCCTATTGTCAGTCCCTTGGAAATAAAGACTTTACTGTCAGAGAGACCCTGAGAAAAATTTTCCCGTGATAAGCAGTACTGAGACAAGTCAGGCTGTCACAGCTCCTCCTGAAGAGGCTGGGTCAGCATTCAAACTATTGCCTCATTTATAAACTTAATTCCTTCTTGCACTCCAGTGAAAGAAAACAACAGCAAGGCTTGTACAGAGGTTTATTTCCTGCAAGTCTGGTGTTAACATTTTCTGTGGTTCCACTTGTTAAATACAGTTACCCAAAACAAGAGCATGGGTGGAAGCCTATATAGTAACTACATTTCTTAACCCAGTAGCAGCAAGGCTAATAAAAACATTTGCATTATTTAGTATTTATGTCAATTTGCTTCTCAGCTCTGCAGTACAGAAGAAAAGTTTAATGCCTGGTATTTAAATAGTTCATAAAAGTAAAAAAAGTGCACTCTCTCTATATATACATATATATTTAACACATTTT
>VYZQ01030263.1:108437-136671 GCA_013400655.1 Mystacornis crossleyi
TGCTCCTCCTTTTCCCCTCAGAAGGAAGTTGTAGACTGTGATGAGGTCTCCCCTCACTCTCCTTTTCCACTGCTAAAACTTACGAGCAAAGTGAAAACGGCATCCAGTCACAGATGACCAGAAAATGAAGGTGGCACAGGTCCTTGCTAAGCAGTGCATGCTGGGATCTTGAGAGCACACCTGGTTCATAGGAATGGGATGACAAGCACAGCAGCTGCTCCTGCCACCCTTTCCTGTCCGTGTGCTGCCCAACACTTCTTGTGGCAGCTTTGAGGCTTCTATGACTCTGACCTCATTCTGATGGCTTCACGTTTTTCTTCATTTTGTGAAGTCACCTAGTTGGGAAGTTTTTGCTGTCAGGGATTTTGCACAGGAATGTAGCACCACAGAGCTCATGTGGAGTCAATCATTTCCCTGCATCCTAATGGAAAGGCACAGCCCATCGTCAGTGCAGTGGAACTGACTGCAGTGATGCAGAGGCCACTGCAACTTCTCATTTTGTCTTGGATGAAAATTACAGGACATCAATGTAACAAGTATCAATTTTGTAAACTGCATTTCTTCTTAAGTTTCACTTCTGAGTCATCTTTATTCATTGTTAAAAACACCCCCAACAAACTAAATCAACCTGTTGTTGATTAAAGGTGTAAAAAATTACTTGTTGTTTGCCTTTGAACTGGGGGCATTCCCATATATACCTCACTATTTTGGAGTAAACTGAAAACACCAGATGTTGGCATTTGCAGTAACACGTGCTCCAGCTTCTGTGTTCCGCTCACTGGGAACAAGGTGTGAGCAGGGCCTCCCCTTCCTGTTAAATAAGGCTCAGGTGGGATGTTGAACATGCACTGCCTGGGCTCAAAGAAGTGAGTTCTGCTATATCCTTCATTGTAGCCTGATAAGTCAGTCCTGCAAACCTCAATGTAAATAAATTTATTTGGTGGGGGACAGTCCCAGCTATTTCAATTGCCAGTACAAGCATTAATTTGTATTTTTGTAATGGAAGAGCCCTTCTAAAAGCCATGGCACTTGGAGCAGTACTCGTTTTCATTAAGTAGTGATGAACATGGAGTTATTCTTTCAGGGAACAACATGATGGAACAGTGGAGGAGGGCAGCTATGAAGCAGTTTATTACTCTGAGTTCCTCTGTATGTTACTTTCTCACCCTCCCGGCAAAAATAAAGCACCCTAATCTCATGACGCTGGATCACACTTATCTAAAATTAGTGCTGGTCAACATCCACCCACTGTCATTTTAAACAGGCAGTTTCCACTCCAGCAGCACAAAGCTTCGCATCTTCCCTAACTCAGTTCACAGTATTTCCCTTTTGTCTCAGGCTTACATCTCTTGCTTTGTTGGGAGAGGTAGTTCTGAGCACATTCTGGCAGAGCCAGCGACTGATTACAGGAGATAATTTTGAAATGCAACTAAGATGACTCAAAAACTCTGTATTCCTGCAGTCACCCGAAAAGAGCTGATCTAGACAATGAGAGAAAGAAGGCTTTGAAAAGGCACCGAGTCTGATGGGGAGCAAGTGCAACAAAAACACTTCTGGGACTAAAAGAGATCAAATCCAAGAACTTCAATTTGTGAAGTAGGTCAGTATTTATGTTCCTCTCTCTAGGGGGAGCCATCAGATAAACTTAAGGAAAAATGACGTATTCCTCCAAAGGAAGTTTGTTCTCTCTCAAAACAAAAGCTGATGCTCAGCTTTACGAAAAGACACACTGTCAGCCTGTCCAAAGGTCTTCAGCAGGACAGGTTCCTACCCTGCTGCCAGGAGAAACAACTCAAACCTTTGCTGTACCAGCAGTGCCAGTGCCATTTCACAGATAAAAATATTGTCCAAACAGAGGAAGAGTGGCAAAACCTGCACTCCTGCAAACTTCAAGGAGAGAGGTACCAGCCATTTTCTTTGATGGCTAAAAATCTTGAGCACCTTCTCTTTACTTTTCAGTTCAGAATCCACAAGTCACAGGAAGCCTTGGAGTGATGCACAAAATTGTGCAATTCCTCCACTGCCCAGCCACCATTTCCTTTGGGCTGCTCACCCACTGCCAGGCACTCAGGGCAAGAATTTGTCCTGGCAAAGGACGCATCCATACAACGGTTGTCAGTTTTATGACAATTCACAGAACAGACAGGTGAATGAGTCCAGTCAAAACTCATTAATCCAAATTCCTCATTACACACATAGAGAAGGCAAAGAAATAGCCAAAAGCTTATAGAAATTAATTTAGTGGGGTTAAGATACCACAATTTATTCAGCTACATCAGAGACACTTATTTACATAATGGAACAATACTGGAAAGTTTTACAATGAAAGTTAAAAAAGATGGTCAAATTGCTGAGCAGCATTCCTACAAAACACTGACCTGAACAAAAGCCAGTAAGATTTTTTTTTTCATGTAAAATCCCTCTAATCAAAAAGACAGCAAAGCCCACAAGGTACTTATTGGTCAGTATGACAAACTTAACTTACCAAGCAGAGTCAGAAGCAATGCTCAGCCTTTGGAAAGCTGAACCACAGCTACAACTAGTTCTAATGACAAAGATGTAGCAAACTTACACAAAGTAAGTTTGTGTACTTGTTCATTTGTGAAAATTTCTTGATTACTTGGCCATGGCAACCCTGCAGAATTTTCTTCAGACAGGACAAAAGAGGGGTGTTAGCGATTGGTCTTTCACATCTGAAGGAAGCCCTGACCTGTTACAAAATGTAAGTATAAAGGTGGCAAAC
This sequence comes from Mystacornis crossleyi, assembly GCA_013400655.1. Classification (NCBI taxonomy): domain Eukaryota; kingdom Metazoa; phylum Chordata; class Aves; order Passeriformes; family Timaliidae; genus Mystacornis; species Mystacornis crossleyi. The sequence goes on from VYZQ01030263.1 coordinate 111,181, forward strand.
CCTTTAATAAATTCAGATTATTTAATGTCTAAAGAAGCAATAACTGGAGAGAGGCAAAACTATCTTCATATGGCCTGATACTTCTACACCATCTCAGTAGTGATGTGTCTCTTGCCCATCCTCTTAATGTTGAAGTACTGATGCATTCAGTGCAGTCCTGAAAAAACTATTTGAGGTAGATAAATAGTATTTGGCAATTGAACCAAAGAACAAGAAGTGGAAGTCAGATCTTCATAGACTGGAACAACTTTATGTTCCTTGTGGCTTCTGGATCCGGACCATGGCTGCTGGCTGGCTTGCAGTGCTGCCATGGGCGATGGTTGGGCTTTATACAGTTCTGATGAATCTTGATATCTACACTGTAGGGGCTTTTCTTGTATGTGCCTGGGTGTGTGCGTGTGTGTGTGTTTGGGGTTTGTTCGTTTGTTTGTTTTTGTGTATGGTGATAACATTCTTTCTTGGTATCCCCTCTTTGCAAAGACTTTACCAGGACTGTGATAGCTTGTTTTTATTTTGGTTTGAGTTCAATGTCCCTACTTGGCAGCAGTTTCAATTGATATCAATCTTTCTCTTCTGAGCTGTACAATGTGTCCTGCAGCAAATAAAATTTCAGCCATGGCCAAAGACCGGTCACAAGGGAAAATCCCCAAACTGGGAAAATGCAATGAAAAGTCACATTTGATCACACAAAGTTAATCTCAAATCCCAAAATTTCAGGTTATTGGCAAACTAGGGACCACTTTTTTTCTTCTGAGGAGCAAAGATTTCCTGCAACATTCACAAGATGCAATTTTGAAGAGAAAAATCTGTCTTCCTCAATATTACATAAGAGGTCGTCAGTGAAGGGACTCAGCACATCAGTGCATCCTGAAAAAAGGATCAAGTCTGTTGTTACTGTTGCATACTATTGCCACACATAGAAAAAAGTCTTCTAAGTCCTAACTGAAAACATCACATGCGCTCAACCTGGTCTCCTGGAAAGGACACGGCCTGTAGAACCACACACTATAGCCCTATTTCCTGTGTGCTACACAACAGAATTTTGGTCGCTGCTACGCAAATCCTGTTTGAAACAGCAAGGACAGACATAGGTAATATTTGCTAATTTGTTAGTAACTAATTTAGTAGTCGTTTAGATTTTTCCTTCTCTAAGCAATAGGGTAGACACAGGCATTAAGTGGACTTAGAATCACAGAATGGCTGCAGTGGCAAAGAACCTTCAAAGGTCATCTGGTGCTGCTCAGGCAGGGTCACCTAGAGCTGGTTGCCCAGGGTCATGTCCAGTTGGGTTTTGAATATCTCCAAGGATGGAGAATGCACAAACTACCAAACTACCTGCCTGGCCAGTCTGTGCCCAGGCTCAGTCACCCTCACAGCAAAAATCGTTTCCTGATGTTCAGAGGAAATCTCCTGTGTTTCAGTTTGAGCCCACTGCCTCTGGCCCTGTCACTGGACACCAGTGCATTCTCTTTGCACCCTCCCTTCAGGCATTTATACACACTGATGGGATCCCTCTGAGCTTTCTTTTTTCCAGGCCGAACAGTCCCAGCCCTCCCAGATATGCTCCAGTACCTTCACCCTCACAGCGGCCCTTTGCTGGACTCCCTCCTGTAGTTTCATTTCTCTCGTATACTAGGAAGCACAGAACTGGACAGAGGAAAAAAAAAAAAGTTGAATATTCCTTTCTAACAATGATTTCCTCAGCAGGCATAAGGCAAATTTTTTCCCCCTACAACTGTTTTGGATCATCCTTTTTTCACATCCAGGTGTCCACCTTCTTATCAGCAACTAACTCCATCCAGAGGGAGATGCTCATGGCACCCTCCCAGACAAAGTGCAGTAACCACTACTGATGTATTCAGAGCACACATGCTGATGCTCAGGTGATGGCCTCAAGGTCAGCAGGACAGAGTAGGGAGGTCACCTGGGCTTGGCTGCAAAAAGCAGCTGCAGACAAGGGTGCTCACAGCTGAGCACACAATGTCACTGTTCAGGATTATCCTCTGTCAGACTGGCTGCTTTTAGCCTTATCACTATGCTGTTTCAACATCTAACCATGACGTTAAGCCTTCTCGTAGATGGGAGGACCATCAATGCTACACTGCAAGCAGATGTCCGCGTTCTTTTCCCTTCACTTAAATATTTTCAGCTTAAAAAGACTGAAGTTTGGGGCTCAGATTGTCCCACCCAGGACACAAGTGGCTCTAGCAAGCTGCTCAGGCACTGTGTACAGGACCAGCGCCTGCCCCATCACCCGCCTAAGCCCTACAGACACTGCTCATTTGAAAGCCAAGAAGAGCACCAGATTCTCTGGAGAACACTGCCTCTTCCCACAAGGAAACACCAGCTGAGGGAGAAATGAAAATCACCTTTTCTGATGTGAAGAGCAGAGGGAGGCCAGCGCTGTTTGTGTGCCCTTGTCACAGTAGGAGGTACCACTAAAAGCTACTGCCCTTCAGCAGCCCCAGGGAAAGGGGGCTTGGCTTTTTTTGAGTGTGCGTGTGTGGCACTGCATAATTTACACCTGTATCAAAACACACCCTCCTCCCATCCTCCAATAACGCAGTTAATAAAAAGAGCTCAAATGTGTTATTCAGCAAGTAAAATGGAAACAAAAAGGACCAGGCAACAGGGCTCCCCTTCCGTATTCAGAAGAAACTGAAATTGCCACTCTAACAGCAGAAGAGGAAGGCATTTTAACTCTCCCAGTGTTAAATCCTTTTTGTTTCATTTGGAAGGTAAAATAATTATTGAATTAGAAACATGTATTTTCCCTTCATATCTCTACACTATAGCTCTTAAGGGCATTGAAAAGGGACAAATTTCCCTTCTTCCCCCCAGCTTCACTTTCAGTTTATATAATTTTCTAAGGCCAGACCAGTTTGTCCTGAGACTGCAAGATAAGGAGATGTTTATCTTAAATCCAGATAATCCTGCAGGTCGTTCAGTCAGAAAGAACAGCCAGGAAAATTTTGCAAAATGGTTTCGCATACCCCATATCCACATATAAGCAACATAGAAACCATGAGTCCTTGGAAGACAATGCGGGAGTGGCCAAGAGTTTATTGCAGAAGAGTCCAAACAAGTAATTTTCAATTTAGCCTCCTTTGGAATCAGTTCTTCATCTCTGTTTGCACATTACATGTTCAGGACTAGGTGCTGGCCCAGGGGCAGATACTCAGCTTGCTGACTCCACCACTCCATCAGTGTGAGTACAATTCATGCTGGAGTCCCAGACTTGGTGCCACCGCTGTCTCCTCAGGAACCAAGCACTTAACAGCAATTTAAATTCATTTCGGTGTGCGCGTGTTTCTGCCACCATGAGATGCACTTCCTGCACAGCACAAGTCAGATCTTTGGCCAAAAGGCCCTGAGCCCAAGGGAACATGGAACACCATAGTCCAGCAAAACTTTGTGCATATTCTCCAGCTGGAATGAAATACTGGCAGGTCACTTGCTCATCTTGCATAGCTTTGACAGCCAAGAACACTTCAGTCATCAGAAAACATGCACAAGGTGTAATGAAAAGCATTCCAGAGGAAACAAGCATCTAGTTTCCAGGAGAGAAAGTGGGAGGACTGAGAAAACAAGTTTCAAGCTGGAAAAATAATAGTGCTGTGTGAATTATGTTTGAAAATGTGCTTTAAAATATGCTGTCTAGAGGGGAACCAGCAACAGGCTGTACGACTGGGAAACCCAAGGTGGCATTATTTCAGAGAACGTGACTGCAAAATGCTTCATCACAGTTTATAGGATGTTTAAAAAGAGAATTTTCCCTGAAAATACATAGCAGTCCTGTGACATGCACACAAAAGTCCACTCACCCTTTAATGCAGCTGCTCACTGGACCAGAATTAATGCCATGGATTGAGTTAACCGTTTTTTCCCCCCCTCAAAAGTAAATTGCTGCTGGGCAAGCAAAGGAGAGGCTTTATTTTCTTTTGGCATTCTCACTCAGGAGAGAACACAAGGCTTCTCCAGGTAGCAGTGTGCTCTGCAGTGGCAAACATCATGGCCTCCCCACTAGAGAGGGAAAAGGTTCAAAACAAGGCAAGGCTGAGCACCACCAATGTGCTGTCTCACTGCAGCAACAACCACAAGGCCTGCTGGAACAAGAGATACAGGAAAGCCCTTGGTCTGGTCTGCAGTTCTGTTCTCTACACCAGTTTCTTTGAAGTGCATGAGTAATACCATGCTCAAAAGTAACATGGATTAATGGAACGGAGAGTTGGCTCTTCAGAGAAGGCCCCTTTGGAAAAAAGGGCTTTTTTTGTTTATTCACCTTGACAGTGTCATTCTAAAAAGGTAATTTTGGTCAACCCATGTTTTTAAATACTGTTTATTTTTAAGAGAAACTGTAAAATATGACAACAGGACAATGGGCATCATTCAGCAATATCACTTTTGGGTCTATAGAGGAAATTAATAAAAACCATCAGCATTTTAAAAAATAAATATGACTAACAGAAAACAGGAAAAACAAAATTAATCTTCAACAACACAGACAGGTATGAATGCTGAAATGTTGCTGTGCAAGGTAGAGGTAGAAGTAGAGATAAACCAGACTTTTCAGATCTAGGCCAGTTTTAGATCTGCCCCCCTCCATGCACACACTCCCAAAAGTTCCTGTTGCCAGTAATTTCATTTGAATCAGCCTGTCAGCCTCATCAAACTCAAACAAGTCTGTGTGCTCCTCGTAATGCTCTGAGCTGGAAAACTATTTCAGTTTTCTGTAGAAATCAGTTGCTGAGTAACCTGACCCCTGGTTCTGCGACTTGTGCAGCAAAGGAAGAGGCAGGAAGATACACAGACCAATGAATGCTCTCTGGATGTTGCCCGCTAGGACAAGTAGATGGTAGAGCCCTTTTAGGAACTGCAATAGTCCATCAGCTCCTCGGTGATGCACCCAGAGACCGTGCCTGGAGTTCCTCCTCTGGAGAGAGCATGGTCCACAGAAATATCCCAAACCAACAGGTACTGGCTGCAGGGAGAGCCGATTGCCTTACACGGTCTGTTGACACCGAAAACTCACAGAGGAGGACGCAACCCGAGAACCCTCCGTACAAAGCAGCAAGTATCTTGACATAGTGAAATATAAAAACTAAAAATTGCACTGCACACAGATTTCTCCAGACAAACTCAAGACAACCAAAGTCAGATCGTACAAACTGTTAGTTAAAAAAATACCTTCTTGTATATTTTGAGAAGAAGTGGAAAGAGTCTTCGTGCAAATGTTCAGCCTGGATCAAGCAGAGGACATAAAGTTGTTGTAAACACAATAGTTCCTTTCTCATCTGCCATATGCCCCCAGTGTAATCTATCTTCTGCAGTATAATTAGGGTTAGGAAATCCATTTCTTCTGTAAGTATCGTCTTTCAAGTTCCACTGATGTAACATCAAGACACTACTGGTGTCATATCCCACAACTGTTAAATACAATAAAATACAACAACATAATGAATAATGGTAAAAGACAATAAAATAGAGTAAAAATAGAATCTGCAAATATTTTGCACCTTTTTTCTTTAATTAAGAGGGGCTACATGGTTAGAGGTGGATGCAACAAGACTGAAGAAGTTTGATTTCATTTTCCAGCACTGATGTCAGAGTGGTGGAGGCTGACCAAAGGACATTCTGTATGTCACTAGATTTCACCTGTATGAGCCACGTTCATAGCTGGCCTTAAAAGAAACCAAAAAAGCTCCCACTACATTACTAACTTCAATGATCAGAACAGTCATAACACATTGTGAGGGTTTTGGTTTTTTGAATTACTCAAGCTGTTATAACTTAGTCATTATTTTAGCTATTTCTTTATCTAGTCACACTGAGATTTGGCATGTTGACAAACATTTGGTCTTCCTCAAGGGAAAGCTACAGTGAGCACTTGTCCCAGCCCCTTCAGGCCATAACTTCATAGACCCAGACCTCCCTGGTCCTTATTGGGCAGAAATCCATCAGTGAGAAGTCTCTGGGTGGAAGAAGCCAGGTATGACATCCCTGCAGCCACACAGGAGAGGGAAGGGAAATGAAATACGGGAGCTAGAGCACATTCCTTGCTCCTACCTTAATAACCTTGTCTGTCCCCGAGGTCAGCAGCCATCCCCTGGTGGCATCGAAGTGTACGTGAACAATGTTGTGCTTACTGTCATGGAAAGTGGCTGTAGGTGCCCGCCTGAAGAAAGAAATCCAAAAATCAGGAAGAACTCTTTAACTGCAGGATTTTCCCCCTAAAATGTTCTCTATTGCGGAAAAAAGTATTTGACTGCTGCTGTAAGCCATTAATTCAGCAACCCCTCTGTAAACTGCACTGAGACCTTTCTGGCATGAAAGTAACAAGGGTGGGGGGCTCTCTATCCCTCCTTATCCTGCCGAGAAAGCCCAGGGACCACCATGCCACGCTGCTCCCTCCTGGAGCCTCGCACCCTCCCGAGCCCATCCAGGTGCAGGAGTTTTCCCCCATTCCAGTGCAAGCTGGCGCAGTGTCCACACTTACTCCTCATCTGTTATGGACTCGTGGCAGCTGTCACAGACCCTCACTTCAAACTCGAACCCCATCAGCGGGATGGAGGAACGCTTGGAGCTGCACTTCCCGCACACGGCTTTCCCACACTTCCGGCAGTGATGCTGTAGGAGACGACACGCAGAAACACATCTCAGGCCACAAACCCAGATCAGGTGACTGCTCAGCTCCACTGGCTCTGCCATCTCACTCCAGCAAGACACGACGCAGCTCAGCTCTGCCCCAGACACCTCATTTCTCAGGTTCCATGAGCACATGGAGCACTTTTACACCCCTTTAGTAAAAGTCTGCAATGTGCAGCCCTCTCCTGATAGGCAGGAAAACACAGCAGCGTGTTTCAAGCAGACGAGTAAGCCTTTCCCAATACAGCCTGAGCAGTTACAGATGTTTATCCAATCTCATGAAAAACAGCTTTGGTTCCAGTACAATCTCCAAAAATCAGCAGTAAATTTCTTTCTGTAACATATTTGACTAACAATGAGCGAAGTCCCACATGGCTAAGGTCATGGAAGGCCCCAAACAATCTACTCAGCCCAAGGCCTATTACAAGCAGTTGCTATTGGGATTGATTAGAATAAAACCAGTCTGTTCCTTTCAATCACAAAATCAAGCCTCAGAGGGGAACCCATTGTCCCACCCCAAGCACTCAGTGGAAGAACAAAGTGCAAGTTCTCAAAGTTTAGGGGGGAAAAGTTTACCAAAATCTGTTATGAGAGAAAAGCCTAATGGCACCATGTTAACACACCAAGGGACGCATACAAACCTGCCTGAGGCCTATTTTCTTACTGTCCCACATTTGCTTGAAGTTCCAAAAGAAAGGCTGGTCACATTTTTGACAGGAGTCACTATCCAGCCATTCCGGGGTCTGCAACACACACACATAAACACAAAGTGGAAGTGAGCAACAAGCAGAAGAATTTCCAATGGGGCCTAGAGACAGGACAAAAAAAGATGTGTTGTGGTGTGGCAATATGGCCAGCCAAGCTTGATTTAATATGTCCATTTTCACAAGATGCCATTTTGACTGTTGTTGACGATGACAAGATGACATTTGTTCCCTGGGATGTCTTTTTTGGCTTAGCTTTGAGCTTTGAAGGACACGGGAGGAACAGTTCTCATCCAAATCATGAAGAAGAGTTTGATAATAAGACCACAGAAACAAACCAATTCTGGAATGAAATATATAAAAATATTTTGTTCTGTCCTGTCTGGACAGCATTTACTACCTGCTATTGCCTCTGGCAGGAGCTGGGGTCAATTAGTATTTCCAATAGCCAAGCAATTCATCTGAAGGGAAAGGGAAATTATGGGAAATACTGATGTAGTTGGGGTTTTTTGTATTCTTTCTTTCTTTAAAACCTAAGAGGAGTTCAGGCTGTCAGAGGTGCCTGTGCTACAAATCACACACAGGGATGAGAAAGATGAGATTCACCTGAACAAGCCCAAGACCCAAACCAAACCTTTTTTCCCTCATCAACCCACAAGTTTAAATAGACACTAAATATTGTTTAATACTTTGTCAGGAAGTGCTATTAGCAAACTGCACTTGTCTTATCAGAGCCACTGGTCTCTCACATGCTGCAAATTAAAATGGCAGGAAACACAGCCGAGATTAAGAACTAAAAGCAGTAGAAAAGCCAGGCAAAGGTAAGTTAAGGGTGGATGGAGACCCTCAGCTTCCAGGACAGCTTTGACCCTCAGCAATAAAGCAGCCACCTGTTTCATATTCTTCTGCCAGTTATTATGAAGGCAGTTCATTCCGCTGGGGAAAACCCTGGTCTTTTCTACCCACAACAGTCTTTCTTTTTAATGCCTACAGATTTACATCTCTGTATAACTTTTCATCTCTTGGGCATTTGAACACTATAGATGAAGAAGACATTTTGTTTGCAACAAGTAACCACTTTGTAGTCAAACAGAAACACAGCTTATAGCATCTTTCAGATGTCTTACAGCTTTTTAAAAACTGAGTTGAAAATAAAGAATCAAGAGCTAAAATGGCTTAATTGACTCTAACACAATCTCAGTGATGTGGGAAAGTCTGATAGCAACAAAATTAGTACTGAGTACACATCACATGGGGAAAATTCTTAAATAAGGGCGAAGATATGAAAGACAAAATCCAAACAAAAGTGAGCTAGGACCTAAACTCAAGGTTTGATATCTCAAAGATTCGTGTTTTGGGGGTGGTTTAGCACTGAGAACATCCTATTGTGCTGCTGATAACAAGAACAAGCCCACATAGCCATAGTCTGGGAAAGCTGTGCACCATTAGCACCTGCTGCTTGGCTTTTATTTAGCTAATAATATTTCTCCTGTATTTTCCATACCAGCCTTCTCACAGCATTGCTGTCTATTTTGTGACAAGCCAATCTTAACCCTTACTGTAGCCTTTTGAAGGCAGCAAATAAATAAAGGTTTTAATTTCTGGATGTTCGAGTTGCAGCAAAACGGAAACATCTGTTGGGAAGGAGGAAACCGCTCTGCTTTCGTTTCACTTTAGGAGCTGATGACATACTTGGCCCCTGGATTAGCAATTAAAGAGAGTCAACTGAAATGCTAATTCACATTAAAAAGGGAGCTCAGTGTCTGCCTATGCCTACTTCAGTAGTTTTTTAAAATCAAGTTTTCCACTTAGCGTTTCTCCTTCCTCAAGGGAGACACGCTCAATCCATCCAGGCCACAACTCCTGAGAACCAGCAAAGCTGGTGAAAGCCCATGCTGCCAAAAGCCTTTCTCTGATCTTCCTCCTGCAGATAGAGGACAGAGGTTTGCCGTGACTCATGGCACCAGGATTTGCCAGGCTGCGGAGCAGGGCTGGTGCCTGACTCAGCCAGCACAGAGCTCGCTCCCCCTCTCTGAGTCAGAACTCAGAAACTGCCAAGCGGGGGCTGCTCCCACAGTGCCGAAGACCTGGGGAGTGTTTTTGCACCCGCTCACATTCGTTGGCCATGAAGCACAAAAGCAATTGGGAACGTGTGGGTGAAGTCTTACTGTCTGGATCAGCAAAGCCATCATTTACCCCTCTTCTACGTGGTTACACCAGAGGGAAGCAAGACCAAGTGGCAGGTGAGATTGAAGCCCTAGTTAAATGACTTCTTATCAAGGAAAAAAAAATGCTGGGTTGTGTTTTTCCAGAGATGACCAAGACTCTTCTTGTTTTACTCTTTCAAAACCAAAATGAATTAATCAGTCCATCCATTTACATCTGGACTGATATTTCTCATGATATGCTGAAAAACACAGCAGAGCATCTCAATACCCTCCTTACAGGATGTCTTTCAGAGCAGAAATGTGAAGAGCAAGAGCCATTTAGCAGCCTATTTAACATAAATTTTCTGCCAGGCAATTTCTCCTGTACCATACTATCAAAGGCACAGCATAATTGCTGTATAACAACTGGAGCATGTCCAGAAACATTTTTAAAGCTTGGAATGATCTTGTTTAGGTTGAAAGCTGCACATTTTAGAAAGGCCCCTTCTTCCCGGGACTGCTTCAGACCAAATTGGCAAGAACTAAGCATCTACCTCCTGCCTCTCAACATCCATGTTCCAGACGACGATTCCCCCATCTGCACCACAGGAGATGAGCTGCCGAGTGTGGTGAGCGTAGGAGAGAGACTGAACTTTATCACTGAAAAAGAAACAAGATAGTTGGCAATCAACCACCTATGGCTACTGCACAAGTGAGCACAGAATATCAATAAAGCAGTACAAACCATTTGTTTGCCCGTATGTTTCCCTCCCCCACTCACTGCACGTGGCATCCATCACATGCAAATCAGTCTTTGCTGTCAGGCTGGGACAGCTTCTGAAGGCACATCTGGATGCATGAACGCAGCCCTGGTAAGATACCTTTTTGTCAGAATGTCAGTAACAACTTTGTTTTGTAAATCTCTACAACATCTAGAAGTGAATCACTGAGAAACTACTGAAGACTTTCTTTTGATACTAACAAGCATAAGGAGTTTCAAAAATAATACAGGAATCCCTAAATTGTTCCTAAGCCTTCTCACAGTAAGGTGGAAAATTTAGGTGCTTCTGTTTCTTCTTTTAATGAAAAACAAGATAGGAGAAACAATTCAGCTTAAACCTCTAAAGATGGGCTCAGTCTTTCATAAAAGAAAGAAATTCAGGCCTCATCTCAGGCTACTTATAACCTGGAAAACAAAGACTGTACAACATTGTTATGGAAAAAGCAAGGTTGTGAGAACACAGTAACTGATCATACCGTGACTGGAAATCATCTACAACATTTGGTTTCCTTTGCTACCACCACTGGTCTTGTCTGCCAAAAGGACTTGCATGCTAACACATTTATTTGTGCCTATGGCTGCACCTGCAGAAGGGAATGCATTCATGGGAGAGTTTGGGACAACACCGCCACCCTTCACAGTGCCTGCCTGCCGACACCAGAGGCCCCATCAGGACTCGTAGGACGCTGTGTTGTACAGTTCCAGCTCACAGCTCTCACACAGATTAGGATCCAGAGGCTAACTTCATATTAGAACTAATTTCCATGCAGTAAATCAAGCAGTGATGCATTAGCAGGCACCACTGGTAGGGTATGAGGGTGATCTGGGAATTTCAGCTAGAGCTCTGCAGTGCTCTGAAATCCCAGAGGCATCCCAATCACTCAGCAGAGTGCAGCATCACTCAAAAGAAATGCCTGAACATGTAAGAAACTGTTAGCCCAAAACCACCACGGGATTTTGTCTCTCCAGACCTGAGCCTGGCATGCAAGTGCCACATATATGCAGTCCCAATACTCTGAAACCAACTTGTTGCATTGCCAAAAGGTGAGAAGTCATTGTCCCTAGAGCCATTCTGATGTATAATCAATGCCCAGCACGGGCTTACCCGCCTCCAAAGACATCTCTGGCTATGCAAGGTACTTGCAAAGACGATGCCTCTTTGCACTGAGGAGATGTGAAGGCGCCTACAGTTAAAGGTTAAAGCACATCACTTAGAATTCAGGCTGTAGGTGAAAGAGCATGGACGAAAAAGAGATTAATTGTCCAAGCCCGATGCTCCCTCTAGGGGAAGGAAACACCTTGACACCTAAAATCTGAGAACTTCCCTGCAGCTGTTCTCATTTGAGAAGCCTCCTCTTTTCAACAAAGGCACGGGTTCTGGCATAACACAGTTAGGACTACAGACACTGAGCTTTCCTTTCACCACCCTCAGCAGACTCTTAAAACAGCCTGTGGGCCCAACACTGGAAAACTTACTATAAGGAAGTTATTCCTGTTGTATATGGACCACAGGGTGTCACACATACAAGCTTGAGGCTTGTGAAGACTGTAACCTTTGGGCTGTTTGTTTCCAGATGTGGCTTCTGCCTTTAGCTTTTTCTCCCATAAAAGCAGGAGGAAGGGCTTTGAACATACTTATGTCCTTGCAGCTCGATGGCTGTTCCTTTTCTTCCTCCAATATCCCACATTATAATGGAATGATCAGAACTGCCTGAGAATAGAACTCGCTGTATTGGGTCCCAACAGAGAGCAGTGACACCACCTGCAATAGGAGCACACACAACAGTCATTTTATTACAGAAAGGGGAAGATTGGAAGGTAGTTAAATATAAAGATGCAACAAAAAATATGGAGTGATTAAAATGCAGATCTCTTTAGCAAATACTATGCAACAGTGTACCTTTCATTGGAAAAATAACAGCCTAGGAAAACTATTGAAACCTCATCCTGATCTTCTGTGGGCAGAGGGCTCCACTGCTGCTTGCATGAGTGAATCCACTGAGCAGTAAAGTGTGGTAGAAGAATGGTCACAGTGGGAACTACGCAACTTTCCATCTCTATAATTTCCAGTAGATTAAGAGAGAAGCAAGTGTGGAATGCTATGGGCACCTTCTCAGTATCCTAGCACAAGGATTGAACTACCTTGTGCTACCTTGAGCTATTAGCACTTAGTTAGAGAGAAGGGATATGAAGAAAAAATGCTGAGGAATGACAGCATTTCTTCTGTTAGAAGGTAGCATCATATCCAGGGTTGTTCTTTTCAAAGGGTGATGGGGCACAAGTCCCAGCAGTGAAGCAAGCATTTAGTGCCTCCAAGCTGTGCCTGTTCCACTTGGGATAAAGTGTCTACCAATACAGATCTTGCCTTTAGCAGCATCCTTTCGCCCTCCCAGAACTACCACAACTTGCTCGAGTCTCACTCGGCTTTAATTAACAGCTACTGATTGAGGCATTTTCTGCCATAGACGTGTTCTGCTCAGAGCTCTGATCATTCTTGTTTTTACCAATACAGCTTCCCTGAACTGTTGGGAGAGTTTAAGGTCTGTGTCCCTTCCATGCTATGCACTGACACAAGCCATCCTAGTGTATCACAGGACAGTCGCACCATCATGATGCTGAGCACAGATGAAGACCCTCCTGAGCACCTTCCTGAGTCTCCTCCTGAGGCCTTACCTGTGTGTCCCTTAAATGTGGTGACAAGGCTGCAGGACTCTTGCTCTAGTTTGAGTATGGTCACTTGCCCAGAATGGTCACCAACAAACACATGCCGGGTTTCCACATCAAATCTGAAGGATAAATGCTGAGGAAAACATATTATTTACACAAGCTTTGCATTCCTTTCATGACTCATTAATTCTTTTGACATGAGTATACTGCAATCTTGTGAACAGTGCTCCATTCTCAAGGAGGTATTCAGTTTACACACTGGAGCAGGTTCCTGGCAGGACAGAGGAGTCCATGCTGGAGCAGGTTTGGTGGCAGGACTTGTGACCCTGTGGGAACCCATGCTGGAGCACTCTCTTCCTAAAGGGCTGCACCCCATGGAAGGAACCCACACTGGAGTAGGGGAAGAGTGTGAGGAGTCCTCCCTCTGAGGAAGAAGGATCAGCAGAGACAACATACAATGAACCTACTGCAACCCCCAGGAGACAGAGCAAATCAGGCACAAAGTTGAGCTCAGACAGGAAAAAGAAGGGAGTGGGGTGAAGGTGCTTTTAAGATTTGGTTTTATTTTTCCTTATCCCATTCCGATTTCATTGGTCATTCAACCACCAACTGGAACCACCTAACTGGATAGATTCTGACCTCTTTATCCAATTTAATTCCACATTCAGAATCCATACTGGATGTTTAAGGAGTAACTGTTTTTAGCACTCTGTAAGAGCACTGCTATTTAAGGAGTACTCATTTTAAGCACACAGGACACTGGAGAACAAAAAACCCAAACCTGCTCCTGGTTATGCCAAAAGTTTTTGCAATATCTGCCAGCGACTCTCCCTTCCACTGCCCTCCACCATCATAATCAGATCACCCAAATTAAATTGTCTTCAAGAAGTTTTAATCAGTCAAAACTGGCTGTTCTCTAAAGAAATTAGGGAATGCAGGGCAAATTTTTGCATCATGCTTTCAAAAATATTTACCAATTAATTAAAAAGTAAGTTCAGTCTTTCTGCCATTTAGATAGGCTGAATTACCAGATAATATAAAGTAGGTCTATCTTCAAACAATAATTTTGAGTCAGTATCACTTCTCATGAACTAGCAAAACACGCATCATCAATACCACATACGCTCTGGGGCATTAAAAAGTCTGTTTATGCTAACCCCTGTTTTCAGCCTAAGAGCTCATACTTTTCCATTTCCCTTTTCATTTGCAATAAAGCTGAATTAATATTTCTTTTATTGTCAGGCAGCTGGGGCAGCTCTGTGTGAATAAGCCACCTGAGTGCCATTTCTGGAGTCATTTACTCCTTAGTTAACCCAAATTCCCAATACCTAGTGAGCAGTTTCAGAGTGAAGGACAAGTGCTCATTATTTTATATTAAAGTAATTTAATTTTTACTGTGCATGTACATAGGCACACTGACCTGATCATCAACCTACTTTTGCTACCATTAATTCTCTGAAGAAAGCACGTACTGCATGTTTAAATGAATGCCCTATCCATATTTATTACAATAGCAGACCACAATAGGTTGCAGATTGCCCATTGTGGTGCTCAAAAATGCTTAGACCTAAATATGCCACTATGCATTAAGGAGACAAAGCAAGGAGAACTGACAGGTTTTTAAATTGGCTTTAAATAATAGTTTCTCTTACAAAGCACTGAATCCACACAGGGCACAAAATTTGGAGGACAACTAGACAAATAAACTAAAAGGACTGTGTGAGTGCCAAAGAGCAGAAATAAAACTGAGAGCTCAGCAAAGGATACTGCAGGCCGCAGGCGCCTGCGCTGGTGCGGTACCCCCCCAGCCGCTGGCCACTCTCCGAACAGTGCCACGTGAAGTGTTTGTCTTGTCCGGTGCTCAACACCCACTCCATCTCCAGGACAAACAGAATCATGATAACCCTGCTTTGATGAGCTGAAAGTTAAGCAGAAAGACATACAATCGCATTGCAGAGAAGAACATGGGGCAGACAACCACTGCAAATACCAACTGCACCCAACTCCTCCACTCGCACCTCCCTACAGAAGCAGCTGGTGTTTAATAATGCTGTTGACATCAGCTTCCATGGAAGCTTGTAAGGTCCCTGCTCTGCATGTTCAGCGCTTGCGTGAGGAAAAAGTGGAAGCAAGATTTAATTCCTTCCATGCCTATCACAGTCATTTATCTTCTACAGCAGCGCAAGTCTTCCCTCCATCACTGTATCATCACTAACAAAGCTGCTGCTGTGGAATGGACTTGGGGTTCCATTTAAACCTCTTTGGAGCTGTTTTTCTGACAGCAGTGAAGAGGCTTACACTGCTGCTCCTCTCACTGTGAAGTTTTGGTGGATCTGGGCTGTGGCACCATAGCAGAACAATGAGTTACAGCACAGGCACAATGCAGCACCAAAGGGAAGTTTCAGCAGTAAAAGGTTACTGGAATAAAAAAAAGAAAAATATCACAGCTGTGGTGGGTGAATAAAACAGCTGAAGGAATAAATTTCTACCAAAATAAAGCCATCAAAAGCTTTTCATAAAACAAGGGAACGCATGCTTGTACAGACATTTTTTTGTATGAATGACCAGTGGGCTTGGTTGTGAAGTGCTGATTGAGCTGACATTCTAACAAAACAAGTGACTGGAAAGACATACAGAACTATTCCCAGCTGTAACTTAATGGTGAATGCCACACTCCTCAATCTACAGCCCTACTGGTTTATTACACTACTAAGACCCAGCAACACGTGTTGCATAAAACAGACTGCTTTTATTTGTTTGTGTAAAAGCTGACACAAAAAAAAGATTGAATATGTTTAGAAGCTTAAACAACAGCCCCAAGCCTCCATCTGAAATGGAGACAAACTTCTCAGAACAGAACGGGAAGATTGCTGTCTGCCCTATACAAATGTACAGCACAGATGAGAGCTGTATTCAAACCCTACAAGGGGGTACTACCTATAGGAAAGAATAGAAGGCTTCTAAGAGCCAACACTGGCCCTGATCCACACAGCTTTTTCAGACTGAGATTCCCTGAGCAGAAAAGTCAACAGAGGTATTGACACAACTTGCCATAACTGTGATTGGTAGCTAAACCAGTTTACAGTGTCAGGCATGAACTGTGTGCAGAGGCTTTTGCCCTTGCCATAGAAGAGCTCAGATTTTGGCTGTCATTTCCACACACTTTTGCATTCCAGATAAAAGAACAGGGACCATCCAGGAGTCACTTGAGTTCTTTCAAGTAGATCCCATCTCCTCTTCACCCTTGCTCTCTCTTTCTGAGAAGAAATTCAGTGCCACCCTGGCTGGCCCACGCTTGTCTTTACCCATCCATTGGTCTCTCTGGGAACATCTCCACTAGCTGGTGGAGTGCTGCGCTTAGAGAGGGACATGATTGCTGCCACAACTACTCATGGGCTCACATACATGTCCCAGGAGCTTGTGGGAACCATCGAGGCCACAGACACACCCATGCACTTCCATAAGATGTGCAAAGCTGGCTGAGATCAGAGTGCTCAAGGCCTGTCCAGGAATGTTTTCTCAGCACACGGCAAATGCTGCTGCTAGTGACAGCTTCTTATGGTTTCAATTGGTTGTGAGGATAGCTGGCACCACCCAATTTTCCTCAATTGTCTTCTACCTCCTAAAACTTCTAAAAGACAGGGCTTGTGAATTTTGGTAGAAGTACTGCCTGTGGATGCTGAGGGAGCTCTTTCTGGCAAGTAAGGAGTAGACATTAAAAAGGGGTACTTTCCAAGAGGTGGACGGGGTGTACATGACAGCTTTGCTTATCGTCTCTCCCCAAAGAGATCTTTCAATTTAGCACTCTGCTGTCCACCTGCACATATTAGCTGGTGCCACAACACACACACTGATGACAGAAATATCTGAAACAAGTGAAAGTGCACAGTGTAGATCATCTAAGTAAAGGAGCAAAGAGAAGATAAATGCAAATTGAAAGTCACCTGGCATTAAGAGGGAATTTGACTCACGTAAGGCTTAGAGAAGCAAAATATCAGAAGATCCGAAGCTGATAGCAGAGCAAGGAAGGAGTCTGGGCCTTAGGATTAACACAGGTTCAGCATCTTGAAGCTGCAAACAAAAAGCTGGTCCTTCATCTACTGAAGATTTGATCACCATTTGTATGCAGAAAAAATGTGGAGCAAACTATTCCAAAGCAGCTCATTTGCAACAACAGCAGGGTGGAGATGGGGGGGAAGGGAGTGTGAATGTGGTCATAGCACAGGAAAACTCTCAACAAGCACCAGGCAAGAGCAGATCTGTGTAAGCCAGAATGAGAAGGGAGCCATTTGTGGGGAAAGATGATGCTGTGCAGGAGGGAGAGAAGCAGCCGAGAGGAGAAGGGCACAGGTCCATGTGCAGCTGGAGGGTGGGAGGCAGCAGGGTGGCTGCTTGCCTCTATGAGAAAGCAGCAGTGAGCACTGTGCAAAGAACAGGCTGGAGAGAGGATGGAAAGGCTGTGCCCAGAGAAAAGAAGTTGCAGCCAGGAGGTGCACAGCAAGATGACAGCACAGGAAATGGAGGGTCAGTCCTGTGTGTAAAGGCAAAGGTCCGAGAAGCATGGCCAGTGCACGGCCACACAGTGCTGGGCAAGAAGCTGTGCTGAGGGGTTACAGTAAAAAGTATTGGCAAACACCAAAACAGAGATGGAAATTGCCAGGAAGAAAAAAAAGCTTAGCATGAGCAAGAAAAGCACGAGTGAAGAGGCTGTGCTTAAGGGAAAGCAGAAGTAAGGGTATGACATGAGCTGGCCTGAAAGCAGTGGGCCAGGTGGACACCCTTGAAACAGGCAGGCTGCACAAAGCATGGGGCAGAAGCAGGTTTACAAATCTGGCTAGGCAGAAACAGCGTGTCTCAAATAAATAAGTAAGTAAGTAAGTAAGTAAATAAATAAATAAAACAAAACACTAAACCAGGAGCTGTTATCTCATCCAGAGTGAGCACAGCAAAAAGGTCCAGGTACAAGAAGCGGGGTGGAGAAGGCCATGCGGAATGGGACGCAGCAACAACCATATGGCTGGACCAGCCTGTGAGCGGCTGGAGGGGGCTGGAAGCCAAGGTTGCTGAGGGGAGGGAAGGGTTTCTTGCAGGAACGTGGGAGGAGCTGCCCAGGGAGACAGCAGAGGTTGTCCACACCTTCAGCTGGTGGTGAGACTGAAGAAGAGGGGATGGTGATACGAGAGGCACACAACGAAAAAAAATTAATTTCCCAAAGCATCCCAAATGACACTGCTCAAATGCTTGCACTACTCCTCCTTATGCAATGGAATGAGTCAGTGCCTGCAGGAGGCCAATGCCACAAGACCCACCCTGTAGTCCTGACTAATCCTGTGTCACATCCCCCATCTCTGTGTTCAGATCCCTTTCAAGAAATAAGATTTCATAACTCCAGACACAGTGTTGCAGCAAAACCTTCACAGAGCACGTCCAGCCAGTACACTGCCAGTGCCAGGCTCCATACGCCACCAGACCTGGCTGCACACCCCTACCAAGACCGGTTCACAGCCTGTCCATGTGCTGTCACCAGAAGATCATTTGACCAACATATTCATGGCCTTTCAAGGCACAAATCATGTTCTTTAACTGCTACAGCAGCCTCAGCTATTTATAATAATACCTTGCTGTGGGAGATGATCAGTAGCCCACCAGTCACTGGGCAAGAGCACTGCTGACCATTTACAAAGCTAGCACACACAAAACCAGCCAGCATGACTCAGCTAAAGCCCCTTAGTAGGCTATATAAAATTATTTACTCCCCCTAAAATACTTTTGAAGAATATAGAGGTCTTACTTGAAAACTATAAGCAAAACTTTTTAAAAGCAAGACTTAAAACAAATGAAGGCCACCATACCAAACAAAACCAACTGTTCCTTTAAATTATATTTTTCCTTGCCCAGGGTTTAGCAAGACGCTTATGCCAACCCCAAAACTCAGTATGGCCATTGTGAGGAAGGTGCACTACAGGGATGGGACTGTGGAGGGTGTCCTACTGGACCATCTGAGGAAGGTCCATCTCTCTTGGATCTTGATATGCTTACCCAAGTGACTACAATGCCCTTCCCTGCATATTCTCCCAGAAAACATGGTGAAAGCGTGGCTCTTTTCTCCTTCCTGTGTCCCAGCTGGACTTTGGACCCCGTGGCCACCAGTTCTCTTGGAGGCAAATGTAGCAAGAGGAGCATGAAAGTACCTAACACTGTGTGGACTGATGGAACTACAGGACCCTGTGACTGACAGCAGCTCACAGAGCACCACACTCTTGCATCCAGACCTCCAGCAGGGGCCCAGGGACCAGGCAGAGGGGGTGCTACACTTCCTCACCACCACCAATGCTTCTTGCAGGCCATGGTAAAAAAACCCTGTAATATCACAAACTGTTTGTCTCTTTAATACATTTGAAGTGCATGGGGAGATGGAAAATCCATGCCTGTGAAAATAAGAAATGCCTATGCCAGGTTATATAGATGTGAAGAGACTTTTAGAGATTTTAAGCAGAGAGCCTTTGTTTTCAGGCTAGAATAATTCATCTTTAAAAAGACTAAAAACCCCATGTTGTGGCCCATGACTGGCAGTGTGAAGGGACTGTGAGATTTTCATGGGAGAGATAATTTTTTTTTTTACTTCAGCAAATTGTATTTACTGAGCAGATTGCTGAGTTGAGAAGAATTCCACAGCATAGCAGAAGAAACTCTTTTCCTTAAGCATGAGAAAGAGACTTTTAAGAACTGTAACACTGACTAAATCCCATGTTTTGTTATCCTTTGTGTAAGTGGGTTAGAAAGAGGGGGTGCTGGAAGAAAGGGGAGTTTGCTTTAATTTCTTATTATTTCTATTTTTTTAAATTCTGTTAATAAAGCTTTCTTTATATTCTTTAAAGTTCTGAGCCTGCTTTGCCTTTATCCTAATCCTTATCTCACAAAAGGAAAAGGAGTAAATAGATGCGAACTAAACCACCACACTTGATGTGGAGAGTGAAGAATCCAGGCGCATGTCTCTTTGGAGGGGGGTGGTGGGAGGCACTGTGCTGTGGAGCAGCGGGCAGCCCCAGGTCATTGGTGTCCTGAAAAAAGTGGGAAATCTGTTTTTTTTTTTTCTTCTTCCTGCCTTGCACTATCAGAAAACTGTTCACTGCAATTGTGCAGGTGTGTGCAGTGAGACACTGGCACAAATTGTCCCGAGAAGCTGTGGATGGCCCATTTCTGGAAGTGCCCAAGGCCAGGTTGGCTGGGGCTTTGTGAACCTGGTCTAGTGGAAGGCGTCCCTGCCCATGGCAGGGGGGTTGGAAGTTAAGGATCTTCATGGCCCCTTTCAACGCAAACGATTCTGTGATCCTATGAAAAACCTTCCCATGGTGAGACAGGTAGTCTCGGAAGAAAGTGACTAGTTAGGAGTGTGGTCAGTGGCACCACCTCTCCACTGATGTTAGTGGGCACTCCTTAGAATCCTTTGCTCTCTGGTATTTGGGGAATCTGAGCTCTTGGGTTTCCCCCCAGGACAACCCATGGAGGTTCTCCATGGCATCCTCCTATCCAAAGGCCTCCTCTAATGTTTGCAGCACATCTGGCACATTGCAGAAGGCCACGAGAACAGCTTTCATTTTCCTTCTTTTCTTTTCTTTTTTAATTTTATGAGAGTTTTTACCCAGACCTACAGTGGGTTATCACAGCCAACTGGCTTTTCTGAAATACTGCCAAGAAATCCATTCCCCTCTTCCAAAATTTTCAGCATTTTCCCTGAAGAACTCATCAAGAAAGTTGTTCTCATGCATATGTTGATATGCATATAAAGAAGAAAATACCTCAGCTCACCCTCTTTAGTGCCACAGCATTTAAATATGAAACTTAGCTGCATTACACTTTGGTGACTGCAGAACAATCACAAATTTGGATACTTAACACCTGTACAGTCAGACTGCAGCAGTCTTATTTAAGATTCACATATATATATTTCTATCATCATTGGATATTTTTCTTCAGTTTTTACAAGCTAAGAAAAAATGCAGGCATTCTAGCTTAATTTTACAACACACCAGGCATTCACGAAACAGCTAAAGTGAAACACTCACATGTTAGCCATGCTCTGCAAAAATCAAGATTGTCTTCATACCTTAAAATTTAAATGTTACAAAGTGATCCCCAGAGCCTCCACTTAGAGATTTAAATTACCCTCTCAATCTTTGAAGGTACAAAACTCAAAATATATATATAAGTACATATTTTAAAAGGTGTGTGAGAAATCTCAAGCTAACATGTCAGAGGCTTCTATACAAAAACATAATTCTTAGTATATAATATGATATGATACCATATAATATCATACCACCTCTTAGTCTAACAGCAAAAAAAAATCTATAAAAATAAATTGTCGCATGTATTTGTTACTTTTATAAGAATACCTATCCAAAACAGTGTCCTTTAGAGGTCTGAAAAGGATAAATAACTAGGTTTCTGAAAACATCACCTCAGTGAACACCAGACTATAATTAGAAAAGGTAGAATTAGCATTTCTTGAGCTTTTACGAGGAGAGATATTCACTGATAATCTTGTGGTTATTGGAACTGACAGTTACTGAAATATACCCAGACTAACCCTTTAAGCTTCAGCCTTAAAAGATGGGTTACTTTCCTAAGTTGTTTCAGTAGATACACTGGATTGCTGAAGACTGAAAATTAAAACTCCGATTCCCCAAACATGGACAGATTGCTGTCTATTGTGATATTCCAAAGGAACATTGAAAAGGAAAAATAGAACATGAAACAGCTCTGTTAAAATCAGAACAAAGCACATTATAGATCTATTGATAAAACCAGCATTTACATTAGTTTAATTAAAAAAAAAAAAATCTATGATTGTAAGGGAAACTTTTCCACTCACACCCCTTAAGAGAACATGAACAAAAATTAATGACAACACAAACCAATTAACAGAAATCATGGTTCTTACCCTGGTAACTTTTCACTAGTGTCATCTTGTTGTAATCTTCTGATAAAATGAATTCCTGAGGGAGGGGAAGAAAAAACAAAAGAAACATGGCTTAGAGATGTAAAGTGTTTAAGACTGTTAACATTTGAATACTTTACCTAGGTAAGCTCTCCCTTCTTCAGAACCACAGCCCTATCTATACTTTTAATAACTTTGAGTACCTAAACCCCTAAATCATTTCACTTTTTAAAGCTGCCTAAGAAACAATATTATAAGTGCTTCTGAACAGAATGGATAAAAGAGGAACCATTAAAAAAAAGAAGTCAAAAAAGCTGACAGAAATGACTGGCTGTGAGCTGAGGTGAGCTGAGGTGACACATTCTAAGGAACCTGAGACCTGGCAAACACCTGTTGCTCAGGACTGCCTGGGCAGAAACCTGCACGGGTGCACAGCTATGTGTGCCCACGTGTACATTTGTGTATACCCGTGTATCCATGTGTGTGCATACACTACACCCCAACCTGAACACTCAGGAAGCTCAATATAAACATGGACAAGACCCTCCAAGTTGCTCAGTCCAGGCTAGGTACCAACAATACATGATGGGAATGGAGTACATTTCAGGTTTCTGTTAAAAAGCCTCTCAGTGCTTCAGGCAAACAGAAACCCAAACTTTCCTGTGTCCAGGCAAGAGCATACCTATGGGGGCGGGCTCTGCTGCCTTGGCGCTGCTGTTCAATTTCCAATATGGCTTTTGCACGTGGAAATGATGAGAACGGCAGTTAAGAGCCTGCATGGCAGCCTCAGTTCCCAGAAAAATCCCAGGTGGTTAAACTGACTGACCACCCAGGTGTTCCTGCAGATTGTTTTGAAGAGGAGAGTTGCTCAAAACTGGGGACACAGAATGGCCACAACCAAACTCCGGCAACATCTCTCTGGAGGAAACACCCAAGCAAAGCTTAGGCTCTGTGGCAGCACCACATGAATTAGCTTTCGGAGAGCTGTCAGGTATCTATGTGCGTACATCACATCCTCAGGAAAACACAAAGTAAAAAAAGGAAGGAGTATAAAAACACACCATATCAATAATTTATAGCAAACTACATAGCAATTCTCTGTGCTAATCTGCCCAGAGGACAGAAGAAGTAAAACCTAACTCATTTAACCTGAAATAGGATAGGAAACTAAAATAAACATTACAAACACAAGATAAGCAAATTTGATAAACATACAGTTGTGAAATGTTCTTGTGCGCATGCCAAAAGCACTGGACAAGACTGGACTTCAGGAGCCTACAGACTATGTTTAAGGCAAACCAAATGTTTAATGCAAAAGACATTCTAACCCCCAACAAGCCAGTATTTCCCCTCAGTTACCAAACCATAATTAAAAAAGAAGTCTCTCTGCATATTCTGTTGGGTGACTGCAGGTAATCTGCCTGGCCTTCAGCACCGAAATTACCCAAACACATCATATTTAGTGCTTGGCACCAAGGTGGAGACATTACAGTACTCATCTGTGGAACATCTACTGATCCCAGCTTCCAGAAAAACAACTGTGAGTGACTTGAGGCAGCTATGCATTCTGCTCTCTCTAAGTTTCTGTTCATAAATTTGTAACAAATATGTTCTCTTAAATTGCTCTACTTCATCTTCCTTCCCTTAATCTGCTCCACCTCCCATTAGGTTTCGCTGGCAGGTAAGGACTACAGTGGAGGTGTTATTTAAACAGCAGTAAGAAATAAATTAAGTCAGCTGGATTTCTATACCAGGGTCACCTTAACTCTACAAACCACAGAAAGTTAAAAATCTTCTACCTACAGGGGAACCTGTTTTTGTTAACCGCTGCCTGAAGAATACTAAATCACCACATGAAATGCTTTACTACAAAGCCTATTTGAAGCAGGACCCTTTACTAGAATGCTAGCTTTCTGCCGTTGTTACCCAAAGAGAAATTGCTATAATTGCTGCAACGTGTGATGGGAGGATACGTCTGCCTTTCCCTCCAATTTGTCCTCATCTTTGCCTCCAGTGGCACACAGATGCTGGTGACTTCAGGTGGGATGTGTAGAGATGATTGCATTCTCACTTTTATTTGCATTTTTCTCTTAACAAATTTGTGGTGGCCATTCTGTTCTCTGACCCAAAGAGTCCCACAGTTTCAGTGGAAGACTGAAAAGGCTTTTGAATCTCTCCATTATAATACAATAAATCAAACATGTGCAGCTTGTAAGATGTATCCATGTATTGATTACCACCGTATGCTTTAATACAAACCACAGCTATGTACTATCAATACACTGCTCCATCCAAAATAAATATAATACAAGATAAACACAGTTTCAGATAACCTGAATATGGGATATAATTCTTTTCCCTGACGACTTCTTGCATATAGTTTTCTTCTTTGAAAGTATATGATAATTTGTGATGCATTTTCTAATCTTTCTGCAGGTCTCCCTGCTCCCCTTTACACTCTCAAGTGTTCTTCCATTGCACTTATTGCCCTCTCCCTCTTCAGGCCGAATGCATTAGTTGCGTCACTAGACAGGTATGTTAGCACAGGGCACCTTGCTCAAGAAATTCATGCCCTACTGCACATACATTGTGTCATCTGCACTACAAAAACACCGACTAGATCTCTTTAACATTGTACCAGCAGAAGCTGGCTTTTTATCCTTGCCTACGTAGATGTTTTGCTCCTCTCAGAGCTGCTGACACTCAGTTCTCATTAGGCAGCTTCTGGCTCTTCTTAATGAGCTGGAAAAGCTGGGGTCACCTACACAGCTCAGTCAGTGCTTGTTAACAGAACAGAGAAAGATTTCTGAGTCCTCTGTGAGCCCTTCTGCACGGGGGGCTGGGACGTATCAGAGCACTGAGGATGGCAAACCCAAACATCCTCCTTGCAGGGATTTAAAACAACTTTTCTGGCAAGATCACTCATTATCCTTCAGAGGTGGTTTTGGAGCTACTTTACTACCTTTTTTATCATACTTAAAACATTAATGCTCAGTCTTGCCTATTTCAGGTAAGCTTATTATTACAACAGTGCCTTGGTACCATGAAAGTCTTCACAAAGCACAAAGGAAAATTCTTGAAGACTGTCAAAATCTAGCTGTCCACTGATGTACAAAGACTCACAACTATTCCTTTGTGTAGCACACCTCCCTCACACTGAAACACGTACACCCACCTGGAACTTCTCTTGAGCAAAAGACTTCTCTAAAACCTTATCCTAGAAATAGTATCAGCATCTTGTTTAATAATTCAGAGTCCTTGGCCATGGGTCTGGGTGACATGGTCCAGGAACTAAGGCAGATCCATGCCTGCCCAGAGTTTTCAGGTATATGCCAACTGATGTATCACAAAATGGACAACTCTCCTTAAGCAGCTAAATCTATTTCTGAGTTAATGATCATCTTTATATATTAGTTGTGTGTTACCCATTCACAGCCTAGTTCCCACCCTGGGGAATTTACAGTCCGTTCTTTGAGAGATGATGTCATTGTGACAACACACTACGAATCTCCTTATAGGCTTGACTTTATCCTGTTAACACAAGTGACTGACTGCACTCTCAGGTCTTCCAGAGTACAACAAACATGCTTCAGAAATGGAAGAGAA
>VYZQ01030267.1:0-19124 GCA_013400655.1 Mystacornis crossleyi
CCTTCCTTCCTTCCTTTCATTGAGGGAGGCCATTGTAGCAGTAGAAGGTGATGGCTTTCTGCATTCTGACCCTCTGGACAGCTGCCTGGGGGAGGCTGGGCTCAAGGCTTATAGGGTGAAAAACAGAAAGATCAGGAAAAAGTAAAATCCTGACTTTGAAATCAATAATAATCCCATTTCTTTATAATTGAGGGTGTGACCATTGTGCTAAATCATGTCTTTGTAGCAGTGGGATGGCCAAGCACAACAGAGACAGTGCCCTGCTTGGAAGGAAACAATGAAAACTATGGGTTTGCTACCATAAAGGCATTAACCAAAACAGGCTGAGGCACATCTTGACAAAGGCCAGTCATCCTCGTGCCCATGGATGCCTTTTGTAGGAGCTGAGAAAGCAGCCCGTCTTTCTCAAGCCTTGCCACAGTTCCTAAAGTACATAAATTACTTTCTCCTCTTCTTTCTTTGTTTTCTTTTATCCTGGGAGATTACTGTACTGAGAGTCTGCCTTCTCATAATGAGGCCAGAGTACATTGGAACTATCTGCGGGCATCAATTAATAAATAGCAGAATAAAAGGCAAAGAGCTGTTGGGGGTGACGCGTGTCAGACCGGCACAGGGCAGCAGCCCTTTTCTGGAGCAGGGCAGGATGAGCGGGGGCAGGAGGGTGCAGCTCCTCTGCGTGCCTACTTCAATTAAACCAAATTTCCTCACTCTCTTATCCTCCCCCCACCTCAAAAAACCGGAGTATAAATTGCTGTCAGGATGTGGCTGCTAATGAGACTGAGCCGCACAGTGTCCCCTCTGCTGTGCTGGAGGAGAGGGACGTGAGAGAGGATGGGTGCATCAGTGTGGACAACGAGATCTCACCCCTGACTCTAAGGGAAAGCCACCAGTTTTTATTTATTACTTGAGTAGCTGCAGCAAGCCATTAAACAGTTAACACTCGTCATCTCAGGAGGAGATCGGAACAATGTAAACAAAAGCATTATTTACTTGGTATTCCTTTTTTTTATTATTATTTCATGCAGAACTTGTAAAGTCGCTTATCAGTAAGGTTGCCCAACATTTTCCTTTTGGAAAAGCTGTTTTCAATTGCTTCTAGCAATTCGTAACCATTTGGACTGTAATTTTCCACACCAGATACTTGGCTCAAACCGAGTAGGTTTGGAAAATTTCCAAGATGTTGTGGTTTACAGGGTTTTTGTCTTTTTTTTTTTTTTTTTAGGCATTACCTGGGGAACATATATTCTTTTGTCCATGCTAAGATTTAAAATTTTAAAATGTGTTGAAGTGGGAAGGCAATATTTGCTGTCCCATTGTGATCTGCCAAGATTCAGCAATATTACAAAACTATGGAAAAAGGTATTTAAAAAAATCAGAACTGAGCACCGTCCTTCCCCCGCCAGCTCAAGGGTAATGGGATGTTGTGCTCTGAGAGTAATTGAGCAAATAATTATGGGCTGTTTGTTTGCTGAGTCTGCGGTTCAGTGTTCAGGACAAAGCTTGAGGATTTCTGTGTTTCTACATGTGTTCATGTGGCAAAACTGAGACCAGCTTATTAGATTCGGCTCCCAATGCAGTAAGGAAATATTTTCCTTTGAATAAGGACTGCAAGATTTGGCCTTTGAGTGTGTAACTCAAACCTCTTTGTCTCCAATACAGGACTGTATTTATTTTTGACAGACATAGGGCAGGAAATAAAAAAATGGGAATCACCTTTCAGAAAAATCACCTCTTCCAGAAAAACGCAGCATTTAGGCAAAAATAGTAATTCCTGTAGAACATCACATGTCCAGGTATTCTAGTTGCAATCTTGTGACATTAGCAATGCAAGTAAAATCCTGCGTTTTCTTCTGTTTGGCTCAAGGAACCTAGAAACAGTGACAGTCTATTTATTTTTTTATGGTTGCTGAACCTCTACTAAGAGGTATTATTCATAGTGTTTGATTTTTCTGCCTTTACATCCTCACATCCCCATGGTTACTGTTTGATTAAACTTTGATCAAAGAAAAGACAAGTTATGTTGTTAGTTATTTGACCCTGTGTGGAAAGGGCTCTGTGAGTAAATAAGTTAATTCTAATTCATACAGGCACAAATTCTGAAATATTTTTCAAGTAGTATTCCCACACATAGAGGAAAAAATAAAGTAGTTTTTAGCAGACTATGCATGATATGGTCTTTTATTTTGTTCCTGGTAAATACTTGTCAGTATTTGTTTGTTCATCTTTTGACTAGAGCTGCCTGCTTGAAAAAAGAAAGAACACTCTAAGACTGAAAAAACACCCTTTCGTTCAATGTTAGTGACATTAGGCAATTGATGCTTGATTATAAAATCAAAGCCACTTCCTTTTCATTCTTTGAAAATGTTTGCCTATTTACATCTGTTCAGACTGAATATGAAAGGTGGGATAGGCTGGTTACGTCCCTGCGATGCTGAGCAACTTCAGTGTGCTAGAACAGAGAGAAGTGACTCCCTGGTAATAACATGCATGTGAGCAGCCCTGCACCCTTCATGTATCCATACGTACGTAGTCTATATGGGGCATCTCAGACTGGAGCAATTAATAAATGCTCAGCTGGATCTGAGCGTCAGCAGCACATTTTTTCTGATCCCTGAGGAGCCAGCTCAGGTTCAGGGCATGCTGCTTGCGAAGCTCGATTGAGCAGCAGCACATGTGTTCAGCAGTGCCAAGTACATGGTCAGGGAGAGATGTCCCGGGGGCTTGGCCTCTGAGGGGACCTGTGTGAGGGTTTGACTGTGCCTTTAGCAGTACATCTTACAGTGGGACATGGCTGGCTCTTTTCTGTACAGGGATGAGTGGGGCAGTTTCAGGCCAGCCTGAGGTATATTGGCCTAGGGAGTGACAGAGGGATTGCGTGTAGTTTAACAGGCAAATGTAGCTGGAAACAGGCTGTAGAGCTCAGTGTGGGAGTCAGGACAAGTTTGGTTTTAGAAGCCTGGGATAGTCATCACAGTATTTGCACTGGCAAGAGAAGAGGAAACTCCTGGAAAAGTAAGGAGTAAGGGACCCCATTATAGCCAATGCTGTAAGCACAGAGCTGCGCCAAACTGGGTGGAAAAGAGGAATTCTCATTTGTTTCATGGTGCTTGAGATGGCTGGAAAGAAGTGTTAAAACTGGTTAAAACCAGGAAGCTGGCACTCAGAAAAAGCAGATAGAAATTGAGGTAAATGCTTCTACTGTGACAAAATTAGTCACAGTCAGGAGGATTGCTAGAAATATAAAGTAATCCTGGAATAAGCATCACAAGCACTTAGGGAAAAGTCCTTCAAAATAATGTGGAAAATGGGACGGAGACAGAAAATAAGGTCTTGCTTAAGCTGAGACAGCTAGCAAACTGGATAGCAGCCTGGCTAGAACCTGGAGCCATGAAATGCACAGGAGTTTTGGAGTCTTACTCATATACATAGATTAATGTGACAATACTAAGAGAACTAGAAACAAACAACCTATTTATCTGCAAGGGGAAAGAGTGACTGGGGATTTTGAATCTGCTTTAAAAAAGGAAATTGCACTAGAACTGTAGACACTCACCGTGTCAAGTGAGCAAGAACGTTTGATAGACAAACAGTTGATCTGGACTTCATTAAAAGTGAAAAATGTACAAGATAGTAATGCACTTGAGAACCATATGGTTTGTGGCAAGTTATGATAGCTCCCTTGCTCCTTACATAAATCAGGAAACAAATGCTTTATTCACTTTTACATAACAAGCTGAGATTCATTAATCATCTCCTCCAACAACAATAGGAGACAAAAGCATCTTGGAGGTGTCTGTCCTGGTTTGGACAGGTGTCTGCTAAGGAAGGCAGGAGTCCCCCTCCCACCCCGGAATGGAAAAAAAAAAAAATGTAACCTCCTTCCTCCCGAACTATTATAATTTTGAAAATGAGGGGCTTTCAGGCAAATATATCAGAAATAGGAATAACAGGTCTTTACTTATNCAGGAGAGCAATGAATCTCAAGCACTCTACCCCACCTCTTTTTTTTCCAGTTCTAAATCTCCAGATGTCTTTGCTCCCCCACCTGAGAAGACGCCACCAAGACCAAAAAAAAAAGGACAATTGGGCCCCTCCCTTGTGGCTGGCTAGGTTCTTTGTTTTTCTTAAGTACCCCAGCAATCGCCCCTTAACATGGGGAAAAAATTCCTTTGAGAGAAGAAAAGAGCACATACACACACAGAAAGAAAACTTTCTCAACCCCCAACAGTGTCTCGGATGAATCATCATTGAAATTTCAATGAATTCAAACACAAGAAAGTTGTTAAGATACGATTTTGATACGGACAGATGACTCTCAGTCTTTCTCCTTTGCTTCTCTGTCCAGATCAGCTGTGGATTATCTCCCAGGGATGATGAACAATGGCATTTAATTTCTTAAGAACTAATTTGTGGGGTGACTCAAAAAATTAACCAGGCAGGGGCCAAGCCCTCTAGCATCTTCAAACCACTAATTTTTTTACACCACGTGGGGAATGGCATCCAGCTGTCCACATGATGAATTCCTCTCTTCATGTAACCAGATGTAGGGCATTAAGAGGAAAAAGAGTACTACAGCCTTTAAAAGGGGGAAAGCCCCTATCAAGAGGCCATTTTAGGCTAACATCAGAATACCAGTTGAAGTGAGTGGAACTTCATACTGCTCACCTAAGGGTAGAAATGTGTCATACCAGTTCTATCACTGGTTCTTACTGAACCATTAAAGTCATGCTTTTTTCCTCTCTTTCTTCCTTCCCGAAATGTAAGGGCATAAACTTGCTGAATTGACAAAAATGCTGCTCAGTCAAAAGCATGTCAGAAAGATGTCTGGATTATCTGTGTAGCTACTCACCACTGCTGGTCATCAGGAACTGAAAGAGAAAGAATAGGATTTAATTTTAGAGACTTCTTTGACTAATGTTGGAACTTCTTGAAATGTATGTAACTGCAAAGTAGTTTATTAAGCTTCTAAGCTTCCCACCCAGGTGTCATGCAGTTCAGTTGCAGATTCTTACCAGATGGATTTGCAAGCATATATATATTTCTTGTTAGTTAGCCAAAAGAAAATGACTGAACAAGTCAGTTCATAAAAATGGCTTAGCTTGATTGTGCTCTTCCTTTCACACCATTGCTGGAAAAACGTGTGGGAGAGAACAACTGAGAACCAGACAGTAAATGATTGTCAAATCAGAAGTTGAAATAAAGATAATGAGTATTCTTGGTGCTTGTTTTCCTCTACTTCAAGAGTTTGATGGTTATATGCACCTGGAACCATAAAATATGTACATTCAAAATACACCTACAAGGGCTGCTCTTGGCTTTCTGGCACTTGGCCTCCTCCTGCTTCATTGCTCATCCACTTTTCTCCATCCTCTTAGGAAATTTTTGCAAGTTCCTCCACTTTTCTCTGTCATATCCTGATTCACCCATGCTTTGACACTTCACTTGAGTCTGTGCTTCTTTCCAGCATCCAGAAAAGCTTTTGGTTCTTTCTTCCAAGCTCAACACTTGGATACACTTCTAAAAATAAAAGAATGGTCCTTAAGGGACGTTGCCATCAGCTGCACAGCAGAACCAAAACACTTTCTTTCTACTCAAATCCTAGCACATGCTACAGCTGGGAGTAGGAATAGATATATTTACAAATGGTGAAAAAAAGTAATGGTGTTCTTCTGAAAATGAGGTCAGAAATGTGAGAGCTGGGAGAGTAAAAGTTGCATATCATATATGATCAGTAAAGAGAGAGTTTCTACCATTAGAAAAAAATGCACAAACCGGGCCAACTCCCCAGATACTCACAGCATATACACACAGGGCTCACATCACAGGACCTTTGCCGATACTGCAAAAAACATTGTGATGGGTTATAAAAAAAGGGAACCCAAAATTTACCAGAGTGAAAAAAAAAGCCTCTTGAGAAAGTTTTCATTTTAGCTTACCCACATTTCAAACTACAGGGTGAAGATTTTAGAAAGAAAAATACTTAATAGACTGTGGGAAATCCCAATGCAAGACCTCAAATATTTCCAGAGAATGGAAAATGTTTCAGCTTCCTGCCAATGAAAACTGATAATGCAGTGATGGCAGCTCAGGCTGAATGGAGGCATGATAATAAGCAATTCTTTCAGTGAATCCAGAAAGAAACCCTGAAAATATTGGATGTGGATGAAGAACCCTAGAAAGGCATCTCCTCTCAGCTATCTGAAGCCAGGTTACATGTAACTGCTGTAACATACTGAGTAGTGCTAACACAGGTATGTTCTGGACTGTGGACTACAGCCCATTAATCCCCACCTTGGTGGAAACACAGGTTGGTAAAATGGCAAAAAGTTGCAGGATATTTGTTTTGAAAGATAATTAAAATTTGAGGTGACTTTCTTAACAGACAAACATTGAGTGATAAGTTTGCACAGGATTTTAAAATTACAGTTTCTTCCCTGTTTTTCAACATAATTTGATTAGATGAAAGATGCCTTTTGGTAAATTTATGGTTGAACTGAGTGAGATTCTTGAAATAGCAAGAAATTAGGTTTGATGACTCAGGAGATCCCTTTTAGGTTAATGGTTGTAGCCCATGCATATTGATAAACCATGGCATATAAATAAATAAATGACTTCTGGTTGAAGTATGAAGCCATGCTAAATCTGACAGTGAGTTGTCTTGAGGGCTCCTTCATTTGGGTGGATGATGCACCCTGAAGACCTGCAAGGACCGCCAGTGGGTCTGCTGATGTTTAAAGTGTAGGAGCCGCAGTTTCATTTGCCTCCTTTGGGGCTAGTGTGGGGTGCTGTATGTAGAAGTGGCAGTGGAGACCTTAGATCCAGAGGCCAAATGGTTTCTCTTTCAGGCCAAACAAGTCCCTCTGTGCAGTAAAAACAGCAGGGGCTGGGAGAATATGGGCTAAAAGCATATTACAGCTTAACCAAAGCTGCCTAGGGCTGAGGGTGACTGCCTGCAGGTGAGTGTGATGGAGAACCAAGGGCGAGGAAGGCGTGACCTCGAGAGGGAATAGAGAGAATTTCTCGGTCAGCACTGATGGAGTGATAATCAGTTGTGCGACCAAGCACACTAGAGGAGGCAATTTTTTTCTGCTTTGCTCTGGAAAGCAATCTTTGCATACAGTGTTGTAATAAAACTAGGTTGAGAATACTTCTGCTTGGTGTCAGGCAGAAATCTGATCCTTCCCGTACATCCCCGTGATACCCATACGGAGTGGCTAACCATGTTCAGGTGAAATGGGGCAAGAGTGCTTTCCATGTGTACCCAGACTGCAACACTGTCTATTTTTTGATGACTCTGTTTCCCTGTTACAGACGAAAATCTAAGAAGTGTGACACATATTGTGTGTGGCTGCCAGGACAGGGGGAGTTTTTCCCTGGGGTGCCCGTCATGTGGGTTCTACATAATTTCTCTGGAGAGTGTGTCCCCCTCACAGAGACAATACTACTGCAGGAGCTGAACACCTTGAAAAGCCTCACAAGAGCACCAAACATCTTTCTAATTACTTCAGTGCATACAGGATAATTACAGAAAAAGAAGGATGAAAGCCTAAATGAAGTACAGAGGCCCTTGAAAAAATGCCACCAGGTAAAACACTGTTGCCATCTCCTCTCCTTTTCCTGTTGACCTGGCCTTTCATGTCAGTATTAAATGCCCACTTCCTTTAAACAGCTTTTTATCCTAACCAACTCTCCTAATTCACACAGCTTCTTGAAATTCATTTTTGTTGACTGCCTGCAACAGAAAGCTTTAATGTTTCACTCCTTATAACTGAGTAAGCTTTCTGTACTCTGCTTGCATTGCTTCAAGCAGTCAGGCAATGGTCATCTGCCCTCACAATGCTAACTCGGCTTCTTCAGCCAGAAACAAAGCAGACTCCATGAGTTTTGGGTGTAAGATGTGTGAAGGAGAAGAGTCACAGTAGGGAAGACATGGTCTGTAAGGGAGAGTGCATACCAGTAAACACAAACAGGGAGAATTTTGCCTCATTTATCTGCCGACTGAGAAAGCTGCTTGATATTCTTCCTCCTTGGCAACAAATGACAGCACAAAAAGTAATCACATTATTAATTCAGATGAATAGTACCACACATCCCTGTGTTATATAATTATTTCATTAAAGTGAAGGATCAGTTTAAAACATCATTAAAATCTAACCAGCCGAAAAGAATATGATTCCACTGACATTTGATTTAATTAAAATCTGAAAGTTAGGAATATTGAAATAAGTATCAGCTCCAGAGAGTCTCTGGAAGAAGCAGCATCAGGCACCTTACCCTTCCATGCATCTCAGAGAGCAGGGGGCAGCAGAAGGAGTGAAGAGTTCTTGGGGATCCCAACTCAGAAAAGATCAACAAAGCCAGCAGTAAAGGTGGGCTGCACACAGTTGTTCTAAATATCCTCGAGTCAGTCAAGCAGGGTTTCCAGATTATCAAAATAAGTATTACTCGTTCAATTCAGTCTCAAGAGTCAAACAACCAAATTGATTCTCTGAACTTCGAGAAACAATGGCTCCAAGCCAAAGCCCGCTGAAACCAAGACAAAGATCCCCTGCTGAGTTCAATAGCTTGCTGGATCTCACCCAATGCAAGTAATTTCCTTTTTCTTTCTAAGATGAGTTTCTTTTTCCTGTGGCAGCTTCACACAATTTGGCTACCTTTATTGGAACAATGCTCTTCTCTTACATACACTTTCAGATTTGTGCTGTTCCCAATACTTTATAATTTTGCATTTTTAGGATTAAAAGGATACTTCTCTCCATGGTTTCAGAGAGTGAACTGACCTAGTTAAAATTAAAGGTTACCAGCATAAATTAGATTAGGATGGTCTAGTGGTCTGAAAAAGTGCTGTAACATGCTGTGTTTGTCTTAATTTCCTTCAGTAAGAATGGCTGCATGAAAAGATAGTTATTAGAGCTACTTGGTTTACACTGTTACAATTGCAGGTCTGATGATACTCTATTAAGATGCAACAAGACCAAATTATCAGCTATTTCAACTAGAAGTATAATAATTTTGTTTTATTTATAGCTATGAGATTTCACATTTCATTTGAAATGTATATGAATCTAGCTAGTAATAATAGTGCTTACTGACAGCAAGGATATTTCTACCTTCTTAAGACTGTCTATGCTGGGAGCTCTCAAGCCTGGGATAAAAAAATCTTATCCCAAGCTTTGGAGATTGCAAGAAGCGGATAACTTGCTCACCATATCTTAGCACAGGCGCAAGGTCTCTGTCAATGAGCTATGAATACAGCAGACATCTGAAAGGTGATTAATGTTACCAGCCTCATCTATCAAAAACATCTTAAGTCTGACTCTTTCTAGGCACAGTGCAAATACCATGATGCTGAGCTACTGCTGGAATACCATCTGGCTCAGACTTCTTATGCTTGCCCTTAAACCTGTGGGGCTTTTTTGTACAGTGAAAAGCAGACTAATGTCTCCTAAAGAAGGATATTGTCTCCTGTCAGTCCTATTGTTCCTGTAAATACCTCTCATCACTGCTAAAAAGGGACAGGAGGATAATGGATATTCATCCTGAATGGAGCCCAGAAGCACTTCACCCTGGGAACTGCATCACTCTTTGCAGGCAGAATCCCTGCAAATGCCAAAGCGAAGCCTATTAACAATAATGCACAGATAATAATTAGTAAATAATTGATGTTGACATTGCCATTTGATGCTGCGTATGGCTCTGCTGTGTGCATGATAAGCTGAGTGGTTGGCTCCGCTGCTGAAAGCTGCATTGCTTTTTGGTTTGTTGATATCCAGCTGTCTGTCACTCCAATATCTAATGGATGGATGTGTAGTGATTGTTATGCTGAGCTGCAGGATGCCAACACTTCTCCAATAAGTGGCAGCAATTCCCCACAAGTCTGTATCAGACCATAACTCTTTCTTATCAAGCCAATTTTTAACACAGTTGCAGCCCAAAGAGACTCTCTTTTGGATCCATTTTTCATTGTGTAAACTGTTACTGTTTTAAACCTATTTTCTGCTCTTTTGCATACTTCGCTGTTTGTTACTAAGAATTCAATCTGTTGCTCAAAAAATGCACCTGGGACTCGTTTTTGCATTGATTGTGGAATGGTTTTGTTATTTTTGGGGCTATGGCTGCATTATAGATGTCATCTTAAAGGTATATTGGGACACTTCAGATCTGCTGTTTTCTTCCTTCCTTGCGTATAGTCAGTTGATATTTTGAAAAGAGAGTAGGGAGAAAGGGATGGGATAACTGAGAATGGAAAGACTTGTGACAATGAACAGGGAAACAGTTTTTCTCGCTTTTTCTTTTGGAGGAACCAAGCTTGTGTTTGTACCATTTCCGTGTGGCTGCAGCAGAAAGTTTCTGCATCCCCATGCATTTTGTATCAACTTGGGTTTCTGCCTCAAGTGTCTCACCAGTTTATGCTCCTGGGATATCTCTATGTGAATGCCATATAGTTCTCACTATCAGAGAAAAGCACTAATGAGAAACTTGCCCCTCTTAGCACCCAGCATTGTGTAAGAGTGGTTGCTACAGAGTGCCTGGTAAGATTATCAGCTTCCTTCGGCTTTTGGTAGGACCATTTTGTTTCTATCTCTGTATCCTAGCAGTGCTGTTTACCCCCACCACATTCTGTCCCGTATGCTCCAGAAGGACCTTGGTTTCTAGGGATGAACACACATTTCCTCTTCTTCAATATCAGCAAGCCTAGAAAATCCAAAGACATAAAGACACCCTGAAGCATGCTCATAGAACGGTTTCTCAATCTGGGCTAGCTGGAAGAGGGAGCATTACAAGAGACGGGTATGGGAGCACAAATTCAGATTTTAATGAGCAGACTTGAAATTGACTGAGGGTCAGGCAAATGTGTGCTAACATAAGGCAAGTTGTGTTGGTGAAAAATCTGACATAGGTGAAAATAGAATAGCTTGAAAATTATTTAACAATGCAGAGCACACTGCAGTGGTTCAGAACAGCCAGGAAGGAGTGTCTGAGATAATAAATGCTGTAGTGGAGTTTAGGTAGGTGTGAGATGTTTGTCCGTGCTGAATAGCATTAGCAGCTTGTTAAGGCCAAGCGAAAAATAAATCACTGACTTCAACAGACTTTACTGTTTACTAAGTCCTTACATTTAGATTTACACAGTGAACTGGACTGCCAGAGTGCATCTTGAATTAGTGAGCTGGTGCTCCTCAGCTGACGGAGTTATCTTGATTTATATGATAAGCAGTATGCACACTTAGAGAAAACCAAGGTAGTTTCCTCATGCAGGGCCTTACAAGCTTCAGTGCCTGCACACATGCTCCCTTTTGCACTATTGCCAAGGAGATATTCTTGGCTGTGGTCCTCAAGTTTCCTGAAAAAGTTATAGCAGATGGTTGACATTATTTATTCCTTCTAAGGGTGAAAAAACCCTACCATCTAGTATTTCCACTGAAGACACCTTACACCCATTGAGTCTATAATCCTTTGGGCTCCTTTCTTCACTCTTGACATAGAAATCACCTCACTGTTTATATTCCAGCAAACCCAAAGCTTTCTTTTCCACAGCCTCTCAGGATCCATTTAGACAGCGAGACCTATTCAGATGCCAGCACTCATATCAGGGCTGCATTTTGTGCTTGAATGGTTTAGCACTCTGAAACTTAACTCTGAGACAAGCGCTTGAAAACCCTGCCCAAGGGACAAAACCTACATTCAACCTCCTGTATTCCACATTTGTCTTCCTTGACTCATCATCTCTCCTGAAAATTTCTTTGCCTGTCCATTCATTACCTCTCATGAGCATATGGTAGACAACCCTGTACAGAGTTTAAAGAACAGGAGTCATGACTCTGCTATACCTCATGCTGTCTATGCCAGCCAGCTTTGCAGAGCTGTCTGCCCTAAATTTTTATTTAAGCTATGCCATCAAGACTGCTTTACAACTTTGTTTGGTAGTTAGAAGCTTTGTATTATTGAAGGGTTTAGGGTCACCCAGTGGGCACACTTGCAAACTGTCACTCAGGTGAGAAGGAAAGGATAGTCATCTACTCCCACCAACTTTCTGTTCTCTGTTTAAGTCCCCGAGGAATTTTCAGGAAGACACGAGATAGGCTTGATCCTCTCTTTTGGTTTTGTACGCAACTGTGGCAGTGGAGGTGATAGAATTAGCAGTAGTAAAACACAGGAGATGGATGGAGATGGCACCGGGGGTCCCAGTAAGACAAATATTCCCTGACTTGCCATGGTATGTGTGTGTGTGTGTGTGTGTGACTGATGATGGAGACAGCACATCTCCAAGAAGGTTGATGAAAGGTTAAATAATCTTTCATGAGGCTCTCTAAGGTTGCTACAACAGACTAAGTAAACAACATCATTGCACAGTTCTTTTAACAGCCCTACTATTTTCCATCACTGAAAATGATTTGTTTTACAGGTCAGATGCCCTATTAGTATTGTTAGGATTTCTTGTCATTCTGACATCATTTTATCCCTTGTGATTTCTAGAATATATTTAGTGTTGATTTTTTTTTCAGTCCAGCAACAGCTTAATCCTCCTGCTATTTCATTACAATATGAGAAAATTGAGATTGCTTGGGGGACATTAGTTAATAAGCCCATTGCCTGTAATTCCCAGACCATTGATGCATTTTTCCATCTTTATTTAATGGGATGCTATTTTTCACATTGAAATATCCAGGCTCTAGCAGAGGAGAAATGCTACAGATAAATTCATACTGAAGGGGAAAAAACAATAGGAAATGGTTACTATTTTAAATGAAGAAAGAAAACCCTTATTAGGCAACTTCATCTTTTTGTTTGACTTAAAGCTGAAATCTAAAACCTGATTCTTTACTTGCACTGGTTTTATATTTGTCTCATTGACTTCAGTGGAATTAATCCTAATTTTCACTGGTATGAGAAAAATTGGATTGTGGAGGTTTCATAATTCCACATGGTAACCAATGACCTGGTAGAACTTTTAATTCTCTAGCTAGGGGGATGCTGTAAGAATTAAGAGGTTGTTTGTTGCACAGACAGGAAGATAAGACAAAGCAAAAATAAAATGCTTCATTTCAGGGGACTTGTCCTTACAGGCCACTGGGGATGGCTTTGCATTTCCATTAAGCCACCATTGTTCTTGGAATTGCATTTTCCAGGCATTTTCTCCAGACTGCTAAGAGAGATCACTGACAGTGTCCAGGTGTGTAACATACTCCTGACGGTGATCAGTTCTTGTTCTTCGTCTCTGCCAACATCCCTTTCCTCTCCTCATCCCTTTTATTTTAACACTCAGGGAGAATAACCATGTTTTTAAACCAAGTGGCTTCTCTGCGGAAGAATTTAGTGGTGAGCAATGCAGGGAGCAAGCAAGCACTGATGACGGCACATAGACATTCAGCCAGACCATCCTTTTTTCCATCTGCAGTTTACTGTGCAGCCTAATAAAGACTCTGGAACAAAAAGCAGCTTGGTATATTACATACCTATATATAAATTACAGCTGGCTTACTCCACCTCAGTGATGGCAGGCAGCAGCTCTTGGTTCTGTGCTTGGCCATAGTGGGAGAAGCTCTATCTCTATTTCCCCTACTCTGCCTCCAGAGCAGGCTCTCACATTCTCACATTCTCACATTCTCACATTCTCACCTTCTCACAAGGGAGGTCACAAACTGCATTTATATGCCCCACACCACTACTCCTCTATGGCTTGGAGGCCATCAGCGGTACACATATCACCACTAGGAATCTCTGTCTCAGTTCCACCCTTGTGCATCATACTGCTTATGTTCACCGTGCTCTGTTGTGCTGTGTATTCCTCTTCAGAGTCCCACCCTGCTCTGTCTCATCCTTCTGTGGCTTTCAGATCCTCCTGACAAAGCATTACTTGTTTTCTGTCTCTGATTCCGACTGGCCAAAGACAGGTTGCTTCATCTGATCTCCCTGTCTCCTATATGTGCAATTCAGCCCCATCCTCCTCCCCTGGTAGATTTGATAATCTGTCCAGGAGATCTTTTTCTTCAGTCTCCTTACAAACCATCTACAGGCGAGTTGGAAAGTTACTGCTTTAATTTGAAAGCACTTGGTACTCATCATGTCCAGGTCTGAGGCAGTGTATACTAAACCTAGATTCAACAGCATGTGTTCAGACTTCCAACTATGCACTGAAATCAATAACAGGAGCCCAAACAGGAATTCAAAGCCTAAATGTTTCATTGGTGATGAGCTTTGGTCCTATAACGATACTCTGAATGAACTTAACCTTCCTTAATCCTTCGAGCAAGCACATGTTTGTCCTTTCACCGTGGACTGCAAACAAAGAGTTTGCATTTACAAATGATCCATCTTCCAGGAAAAACATAATCCCTCTCAGCTCCTGAGTTCTCTAACACAAAGCATTAATATCTTTGCTGAGGGGATTAAACTTCATTCTTGATTGAGAAAACTGAACAAAAAAGCATTTGATCTGATTGACACAGCTATTCTGGTTGAATTGGGTAGTATGTTTAATCAATAAGCTTTGCCCTTCAGAATACTAATGCTTATCTTGTAGTTGTTGCTTCTCAAAATACTGTTTGCTATAGAATTGTTTAATATGATGGACAAATATCTGACTCCATCAAGAAAGCCTGAAAGTCACAGAGTGTGACAGTGGGGCTGTTCTTTGGGAGCCCAGGTAGGATAGCTTATAGAGAACCACTCCACTCTTCATTTCTTAGCATATCTGTTAAATATGTCATATTTTCTTTCAAGTGGACACAGACTTCCAGTGTAGCAGTATATAGTGACTGTGGCTACTGCAGACTTTTATTTGGAGGTCTCAAAGGATAATCCAGTAAGTAGTCGTTCTGCTTCAGTTCAGTGAGGTTTAGCTAATGTCAGTAGTTATGGAAAAGTGACTTCTTCGTGCACTTTTCAGATATTAATGAAGATTGACAGATGTATTAGAATACTAAAATATGAATCAGGCACATTTTTTTAAATCAGTGCCACTTAGGTCATTAATATCCTTCCATACAAAACACAAGTTGCAGGAGATATAAACTCTCACATTACTACTGGAAAGAGGACTACTACATCTGGATCATCTCTCTATACCTCCACAGACTCTTACTGAAATACAGTTATTGAAGACAGAGGCACTAATGTCAATATGCTACTGAATTTGGAGTAGTTTGTTGAAACTTCAGCAAATCCTGAGTCATATTCCTTTAAAAGTTTCATCTGAAGTCAATCACAACGAGTACTTACTAGTGCAAGTGATCAAAAAAATTTATCCTTTATTCTGGGATGTTGGACTATAATTTAACTATTATTCTGCCAAAAGACTACACCTTTGTGTAAGCTGCTAGATAGTTAGAAAAAAATGGTGGGATTTTTTTTTTCTTTAAACACACCCTAGAGAAACAAACTGCTTTGAACAAGATACGGAAGCTGCAGAAATATAATATTGTGTTTGTCTTGGCTGGCGATTGCTGCATTCATGAATATTTTTCCTACCTGTTTTTAAAGGAATAATGCTAGTGTAGGTTCTCAACAGATAGCAGTCATGATTTTGGAAGGGTTTAGACAATTTACTGAATATTTCATGCACTTTAAAAGGGCTTTCTTTAACTTACTGACACAGGCTATTGCCATTTACATAATTAAAAAAAACCCCCAAACCTCAAAATATATTTGAGGTGATCCTACTCTTAAAATAGAGAGTTTGGAAAACAATTAAGGATTTGACTAATTTTAACAACGCCTGTGAAGAAGGTAGTGTAATGTTTTAAATACAAAATTGTAGACGTACATAATTATTTACAGTTCATGAAGGAAAGCAAATGCAAATAATGTATTTGTTTGTTCATAATAAAGTGGTTACCTGCTTCACACACAGCCCTTGTGGAATTGAGTATTTCGCAATAGTATTAGAAACAACACAACTGTTTTAACATAAACAAGGAAGCACTCAATACAATCAGTTAATTTTTTATTTATTTAAAAATATTCAAGTGTTCAAAATAAATAAGGTCTACAAAATACATGCATCTATATGCACTGTGAGTGCCCCCTAGGAATTGTTATACCTGTTACTCAGTTTGAAAAATTGACAAAGGAGTGGCAGTCTCAAAAATAATGTATGCTTTTACATTTCAGAAAAGCAAGGTAGCTGAGTAAAAAAAAATATGTTAATATTGGCAACCTCTGCTGAGAGAATTATGGCAATATTATTGAGGAACACCTAAGATTCCACAGAGAAGCAGCATATTATAAATATTTCAGCTGCAGTGCAAGCCTCAATCAGATAAAATAAAGCTTCTTTACTGCTACTGCTCCTGAAACTATCTTATTTTATTTTAAAATATATATATTTGTTTCTATACAGAGATTCTGGAAGCTCTGGAGTTTTAAGCTCCTTGACCACAGTAACTGAAGAGAGACTAGAATCAGGACGTGAAGGAAGGGGCTGTTGTTTTTAGCTAGGGACCTTGCCTCCCACAAAAGCCTTATCTTGTTTCTCTGTTGTGTCAAACTGCCTCGCCATCAAGCTGCAGCGCGGTGGAGGGAAAGTGTTCATTTCTCGCCTAGACAGGCTCTGAGGGGCTCTGCTGCAACTCGCACTTTTGCTGAGAAAATGCCACATGCTGAGCCAAGTTCATTTGTACATGAACTCCATTAAAGCTAATGGGCTTTCCCTGGGGATGAAGATGGTTCCTTGAAGCTAGATGGAAATGAAAGAAGACATCACTTAGGGGAGCTGAGATATGACTGAAACAGAATACAAAACTGTTTATTCCTTGGTCAGGAGATGTTTTTCCTTTTTCAGCTTATGTTGACCTGGACAGAATTTTATAGCATGGGATATCCATATCCTT
This sequence comes from Mystacornis crossleyi, assembly GCA_013400655.1. NCBI lineage: Eukaryota > Metazoa > Chordata > Aves > Passeriformes > Timaliidae > Mystacornis > Mystacornis crossleyi. The sequence goes on from VYZQ01030267.1 coordinate 16,833, forward strand.
ATCTAGGCAGGATAATAAACTATGCACTGGGAAGCACAGGCTTCCAGACTGGGCAGCTTCCTCTTCCTTCAGCCCACTGCTGCTTCAATCTCACTCTTGCTGAACTGTCTATTGATTTAAAACTGTTAATTATTTCAGCCTTTCTTGCCTTAGCCGAAACCTTTTTTTGAGAAAAAAAAATCTAACACTTTATTAGTTCTCAAGCTAAAGTCAGTAGTGATGTATGTGTTAATAATTAATGTATGAAATGCATATTAGAGCTTGCTTTTGCCTGAGCACATTTGATAGAGGGCCCTCAGCTGAAAGTTTTGGCAAGGTCAGCCTTCAAGGGTGTTAGTGTCTTAGGCTGCAAGACTCCAGACTTCTTTCCTAACTTTTATTTATATCTTAGTACTTTCTCAGTTCTCCCAGAATTTGTGCTATCAGGACTTCTGCTTGTCTCTGGGCTACCAGAGCACCCTTGCTGGGAAACACAGCAATGGCACAGAGCACTTGTCCTCAGCACTGACATTCAGATTCATTTGATGTCCCTAAACATCTTCTATGCTCCACTATCAAGAGTCATTGTGTCTCCAAAACGCTGTCTCCTAGGTCATGCAACACAGAAATTAGGAATGGGAAGGGAGCTTAGCGTTAGCCGTACATCAGGACAGAGCTCTGAAAACCACCCTCTTCAAACTTGTATAAATTGGAGCCTTTTTGAAGTGATGCCTGACTTAAAATTTTTATGTTGAGACAATATAAACTGATCCCTCTCAGGTGATATCCAGTGTACAATGTGTCTTTCTCAATATGCCAGGTGTAAGAAAGCATAACTTTTCAACTCAGATTATATAGAGACCTGTGTATAATTGCCTCATTCAGACTTCACTGTCCGACAAAGCAATGGCCGTGACATTTCATTAGGCACCTTCTAGCAAATTCAACTAGAGATGTAAGTGTTCATCTGAAAAACTCGTCTCACAGCTTCAGACTGGTTGGCATCAAACAGAGACAAAAATAAATATCAAAATGAGTGGTCCCTCAGGAAAGACTGGTGCAGGCTGCCTCTGAGTACATAATGTCATACAGTGTGCCGGAACCTGTATACAGTTATTTCTCACATAAAGCATATGACCCGGGCCTAAGAGTTCGTATGATTAATGGTGCCAGCTGGAAGACGCTCGTAAAATCACCCAAAGTTCACTGTATGGAAAAATAACTACCTGATGACGTTTTTCTGCAACGTGGCATCAGGAGATGGCAAGTTTCTTGCTTGAATTCTATGATGATGGGGAAGTGGTGAACGAAAGAGTCGTGAGTTGTGAGGATGTGCTAGTAGTTTTTTAATGGGTAGCCCACAAAAGGACAGTGGGAGGTGTATCTCCTTCAGAAATGCTACTGGGAAAGGTCTGCCATTCAGAGGGAAATGGGGCACTTCTCCCTCTTACTATTTTGATTTTCCCCTGAGGAATAAGTCGCTAGTTTACCTACAAAGAAAGGGCAAGAGACCTCTAACCTTCCTAAACTCAGAGAAGAGCTGTGCCTCCCTCCAACTGCATACAGTGTCGAGATGTGGTAAGGGTGCAAAGGGCTTGGAAAAGGAGGCTCACAGGACCAGGACAAGATGGTTGTGGTGAAGGAAACACCCAGAGAATAACTACACCAGCCACCAGGAGATGAGAGCTCAGTACTGGAGTTGGCCCCTCCATTCCAGTCTAGGATTTGTCCTGAGACCTTTACAAGTAGATGTCCCAGGGCTGTTACTAAGCATGCTGAGGAAACAAAGGACCAAGCCTCCTCTCTGAAATGCCAAATATTACCCCATAGGCAAGGGAGGCTAAGCCTAGACACACAGCTCCTGTTCCCACCCACCAGGCTGGCGGAGGAAGCACCTCATAGAATCACAGAACCACAGAATTATTTGGGTTGGAAAGGACTCTCAAAGATTATTCCATGGGCAGGGATACCTTCCACAGGACCAGGTTACTCATAGCCTCATCCAAGCCAGCCTTGAACACTTCCAGGGGTAGGGCATCTGCAACTTCCTGGGCAACCTGGTTCTAAAGTCTCACCAACCTCACTGTAAAACACTTCTTCCATGTCCAACCTAAATCGACTCTCTTTCAGTTCCAAATCATTGACCATTGGTCTATCCCTCCAGGTAAAAAATCCGTCCACATCTTATAACTTCCCTTTAGATACTGGAAGGCTGCTTTAAAGTGTCCCCAGAAGCTTCTCTTCTCCAGGCTGAAGAGCTCCAACTCTTTTAGTGTTCGTAGGAGAGATTCTCCAGCCCTCTGGGCATCTTTG
>VYZQ01030268.1:759-15303 GCA_013400655.1 Mystacornis crossleyi
AAACCAAAACCAAAACTAACAGAAAAGTGTGAATTTTATTTTTTTAAAAATATTGTTTAAATGATTAATAAGAGCTGGATACCCACTGCCAAATAGGAACAAATTGTTCCATAGAATCGAGGTGGGGAACCCCAGATTTGCTTCAGTGATCTGTAGCTGATACTTGCTAGGTATGACTATGAAGACGTCACAGCTTTCTTACAGCATGACAACTGTATCGGGAGTCTGCTCAAATTTGTTAAAGCTGGTCAGCCTGTATAATGATCATACAGATGAACAACTATGGTTCAAAGAAAAAAAAGAAAAAAAAAAAAAGAAAAAGGAGAGTTAAACAAATTATTTATCTTTCATTCTCACTTATAAGTAAAGAAGACTAGATCTGGACTATTCGACTTCATGAAATGTAAGGTATTATTCATAGTTGAATCTGTGTATCCTTATTGTTCAAAGAAAAAAATTCATTAACCTGCATAAATACCTGGAATGTACTCCACTACGAAAAATTATGGAAAAAAGTGAATGATTTTTTTTCTAAACAAAGATCCTGCAAGTGGAAGGAAAAAAAAAGAAAAAAAACCCCAAACCAAAACGAGAAGACATTTGTTTTTATCCTGCCTGCTTTCCCTTCCGATCCTTAATAAATAGAAACACATGAAATTAATTTTCATTGTGCTTTTCTGGTTTTCCTCACATTTTGAAGCAAAGAAGTTGATTTAGGGTGATAATCCTTCAACATCTGACAATTTTTGGGTCCTGAATTGTAGTACACTCAAACTGTGGTTGTGGGTAAGTAGAAAACACACTTTATATGTAAAGCAAATAATTTTTATTGGCATAATTGAAATCTCAACAGTCCAATCACAGAATTACCATTAGTCCAGCTCCCTCATTCTACACAGAATATCTAGTTGTTAGTACTACTTATTGAAAAAGTAATTACTGTTGCATATGAGGATAGGAAAAATGAAACAATTTACGCATAGACACCTGGTCATTAGAAAAAATTGCTGCTGTAGCTAAACCAAGTGAAAACAGCAGCAGCAGGCAGGTTAAGTTCAGACAAAGTCTGACAATCCTCAGTCTTGGGGCCTTGCAGACTCAGCACAAAGCCTGTGTCCTGTGACTACCAAGGTCAGTATTGTATCTTTGGGATCATATGTTACCTCTGATTGGCAGAAAAGAGATGTCCTTGTCACTTGCAAATATGTCTTTATTAAGCAGCACTGATGAACAATTAGCCAAAGTTTTTGTTTATTTACTTTCTCATTGTAAATTGATTCGCAGATTTCTCTTACAGAATCCCTCAAAACCGCAGTTCTTCTGAAATATAAAAGGTCAAGATTTCATAGTACAAATGCTTGCTTCAATAATATCATGATCCCTTTTTTGAGCTCTTCATCTGTAACAATGAAGTTTAATGGCACCTCTTCTTTGGCAAAATGTAGTAGATTAGTTTGCTTCCTTTTTGGTCTCTAACTGAAATTATAATCTTCCTTCCTTAAGAAAAGAGCAGTGGGCTTAAATCTATGTAATTCACAGTGTGTGCAATGGGGCCATAAGGGTAAATAAAAAGAAGCCCTTCTTGTCTCTTTTCACACATACATGCACAAAGATGTGTTTTTCTCATCCACTTCATAAACATAATAATGACAGTAAATATTTCTTTATGGCTTTAAATACATTTCTGAATGCTGATTAGATACATTTCTGTTGTGAACGCTGATTCACATTTGTCCTTTACCTGCCATAGTTGCTCCACTTTGCTTTCTCCTATTCCCAGGCAAAGCCAAAGAGTTCTGAGGCAGCTTAGTCTGAGGTCAAGTATTGGAGAAATAAAGTCTTCTGTTTATTGTGTTTACAGAATGCAGATGTTGCAATTACCTTCTAATAAAACACTGTGGACTAAGAAATTACACTGTCAAAAGTTAAAATGTGTAGGATATGTAAAGAGTTTTGTTATAATTTATTATGATTATACTGTCAGAGTTTAGGTAAATAATTATTTAAAATTACATCATACAATGAACGTATAATTAAAGAGTTTGTTTTCTGGTTTTCAATGCCAGTGAAGATCAAAATAAAATTTTAAATCGTGGTTCTTCTTTTTCAAATGATTCCCTTACCTGATTTGCCAAGAAGAAAAATTCAGAGAAGAAATCGAAGTTCACTATTAATACGATACAGAATCACCCAAAGAACTTGACAAAGACTCACAGAGAAGGGTCAACTATTGAGAACATTTTCTAAAGTACAATGCCTACCACTCACATGTATCAACAAAAAAAATTGAAGAATATGTAAAATATGTGAAATATAATACATGAACCAGCACCTGTTTGCAGATGTAATCACTCATTTGAAAGCCTCTCTGCTGGTTACCTATTTACACTTCTATCTATACTTTTTATCATAAAATGTAGATGTCTTTATGGTTCTGTTCAGAAAGTGTTGACTTGGCCTTCAGTAAGCGTTCCCCTTCTTGAACAGTTATTCAAATGAAATTTCTGAAGTCATTGCTGCTTTTCTCCCACTAAAATGTGGGAGCCAGGTAGTCTCCAAATCTGGGCAACAGAATTTCTATTTGTCAAACGTTCCCTGAGGCTCTGAGAGGCTGCATCTGTCACAGCTATAGTGCAACTGGGTGGGTCTGACTGATAGTGATTGAGTAAAGTGCCAGCATAACTGAGTAAGATTGAAGATGACTACACTGATATGCTTGAATTGGCATTAGTATTAATGAACAGGACAGCACATATCTTGACATGAGTAAGTGGTCACAGCCTGCGAGTGTGGAAGTGAATATTAGCTCACATGACTTGGTGTAACTCTGCATGGGTGTACAAGTGACACATGAATGATTACTGGAAGTCAGTATCTGTGGGTGGGAGAAGCAGTGTCACTTTTTATAAATGAGTATCCCTGACAAGGGGCAATTTAGTTTCTGCCTAAAGATTTCCTGTTGGTAGAGAATAACCTACCATCTCCCAGCGACAGAATATCCACTTCCTTCAGGCAGTTACTCTCTACTTTCCATTAGGCTGTGGTATTTCTTAATATTTCTGAAATTACAGATATGCATCACTCTGATTACGGTTGGAAAGTGATATTGTCTTTAATCTTGGTTTGAATCCGAGCCTTCATTATTGTATAATTTGCTCAGTTTCGCTAATAGATGATATCTGTTTCCTGATTGACGGGATATTATCTCTCTTTCATGCTCCCTGTCAAAAGAGACTTCTGAAATTATTGGGGCATAAAACTATCTAGATATATGCATGCACATTTATGCATGTATGTATGTTTGCAAGCCTTAAAATAATGAATATTACTTCAGAACAAAGTAAATCTAGATATTAAATAAACTTGATTTCGAGGTAGTAGAAACCTCTTCATGCAGCACTAAATTTAAAACTGGAAACCTGAATTTTTGTGAGGGTACATTAGCCCTTTTGAAACTGCACTGGAAAGAGCTCCTTTGTAAGGGAAAGCTCCCAGCTTTCACCCAGAGAATTCCTGGCTCACAGCCATCCTGGCTGCAGCAGCAGGGTGGAGCTGAAGCTGCAAGAGTTAAACAGTAAGGCTTGCCCAGCTGCTCCTAAGAGTGAGCTGGGCAGCAGCTGCTAGCATTAACCAGCACTCAATCTCAAATGCTTCTGAATCAATTGGACACTCTTCTGTGCCAACACTTGATTCAAAATTCCTGGTATGGATATGGGGTGAATATGCATGGTCATGTGATTCTCCTTCCAGGCATGGTGATGCGGTCTCCTTCTGTGGACAACTCCCAGTATCTGGAAAGAGTTAGGAAGAACTGATAACTCCTGATGATCCTGCTCAGGGTAGGGCTCTCTCAAACCTCCTTTTTTTTTTTTCTCAGCAGAAGCAGGTACCTACCATTTTTTTGACACAGCCCAGGATTAACAGCAACCAGTTAATTCTGTTAATATGTTAATTCTGTGTGAGTACTGCCCCAAGAAGAGAGTTAAGAGCCTCTTTTTGCTTAAGAGATATGTGCATAAAAAGACTTCAAAATAATCATGCAAGACATTCAATAAATGTGGACTTTGCAAAATGTAGCAAAAGAAAGGAGTAAAGCAAGCAGGTCCAAACCTGATACCAGTGACCTCAACTCTTCTCACCACCAAATGTCAGGACAGGTATAATTCTCCTCCCTTTATTCATATGATAAAATAAAACTGACACACACTCTTGTACTCTTTTTATTATTCCTAATACTCTCAGAAATGTCTCTCTTTACTCAACCATCCTTACTGTGAGATTCTTAAAATTATAATCTTCCAAATTCTGTGGAACATAGCACCTATTTTATGCACATTAGAGTTGTTAAATTAACAAAGACTGACTGAAGATAGGATTCCTCTCTCATAGTAGAAATCCTTCTATACCAAGAGCTACTTTTAATGAATCCTATGACAAAATATTTTTGCTTGAGTATTGTGTTCCTATATTTTATTTCCCGAAATAAGACTGAATTTTTGAATATTTTGGTGTCTGTGTATTTCTTATAGAGAATTTGGACCTACATTATGTGCTTGCAGCCCTCAACCATAGAGATCCCAAATGTGTAGGGACAATTTAAATCAGTTTTCCCAAATTAGTTTCAATAATATGGACTTCATATTTTTGATGATTTCTCCCCTGTTGCTTCTTGCAAAGGTTGTGAATCTGTATCATGATGAGGCATCTGTGGACCACTCATAATAAGACATTCTGCATCTCCCTTTCCTTGCCTGGTATTCACCTAGAGACAGTATACTCAGCAGAAGGGAGGTAATGGACTTTTTTTTTAACCCTTGAGATTTAAAAACAGGACAATAGGAATAATACGGAATATACAAGTGTAGAAAAAACATTCCTTTTACAAAAAGGAAAGAGTTACAAATTACGCCCACGTGGCTTCCCGTTTACAGGATGTACCCACTTTCTTAACAGTGATTTTCATGAACCATTTAAATAAGTGACCTTATGAATAAGACTCCATCTAAATCGTGAACACCATCATGCAGGAAGATGACAGATTTTATGGATTGGTCATGGCAAAAATGGCGAATTTCACAGTTTTTCAAGCACTAATGGAGATGGTTGCAAAAACATAAAGTCATTTATAGTGATTAAAAATATACTGAAAGGATACAAGTTGTATTTTTTAACAAATATAAACCATAGAGACATGTAACATTCTGTCAATGGATTTGAGAAAGATGTTTTAAAATGGTGAAAGACACAAAATCAAATAAAACAGCAAAGAGTGATTGTGGTAGGTTCTGTCAGAAAGAAAACAGAAAGTAACACAGAAGAATGCAACCACTTCAAATCAAATTCAGTGTGCTTGGAGTAGTTAAATTTGCACAGAACTGTTCAGTCTGTGTGTTTTCATGAGCTCTGATGCACAACGTAAACACGGAGGAATAGTGCGAAGACTTTTTTTAAGCCAGTAAAAATGCAAGGTATTATTGTGGAACATATTAAAAACTATTCTTACAGCAGCAAAGTTGTGTACTTAAATCTGCCTTCTGAAGTCCAAAATCTGATCCAGCCACCTGTAACCACGTCACTTCAGTCTGTGATATTTTCTGGTTAATCTAAACAGAGCTGAACCTTAGCGTCTACTTAGGTGGGAAGCCAATAGGCCAGCAGATTTAAAGTGTTGCCTGAGTTTTAGATTCTCTCGCTTTTGACTGACCTTTCTGAGACACTACTTAAATGTTCCTGCCTCTAGAACAACATTACTGACTCTAGGCAGTTGTCTTGATTTTGACTTCCCAAACCTAGAATTTCTTTTGAAAATGTTCTGATGCTCAACTCTGTCTGGAGCGGGTGGCTGGAAAGAGACCTTCTGAAGCTCATTCCAGCCTAAACTGTTCCATGATTCTCCCTGAAACCCATCTAAAACCTTTTGTATCAGTGCTGAGCTGAAGTATTTCTGTAGGCAGCAGCCACCCGGTATGCTGAAGTTATAGAGCTCACCACTGTTTTGTGACCTTTCAACAGAATTTACCTAATTAAAGAGATTCAGAAGTACAACATATCTGAAGTTAAAAGCAGTCTTAGGTCAGCCAGCAGTGAGACAGCAAGATAATACCATAATTTCAACAGCATTTGAAGAGCTAGTTATGAAGCAGTGAGAATCCCCTTTGTATTCTGACTGGATCCAAAGATGTAGTGATGGAATAATATTTGGAAGTTCAGTATGTTGACTAGATAAAAAATATTACCTTATAATTTTCTTTCCAAAATGTATGTCTTTGAAGCTTATAAATTTGCAGCTTGCAAATTCTGCATCTGTATCAATTCCCAAAAGGACTTAATCTTAGTTAATGAACTCTAACAGGGTTGCAGAACAAGACTAATGTAGCACCTTCTGCAGCAAACTTTTTCAGTGGGTGACATAAAGGCATTTATTTAGAGAACTTTTCCAAGAGACAGTCGCAATAATTTGAGAATGCAGTAGACAATCCACTACAACACACTTGCAGGAATTTGTTTAAGACTATGAATAGTTAGTCTGTAACTAAAAATACAATATTTATTAACTTTACATACTTCATAAGCGTGATAAAATGCTTCTGCTAATGTTCTTAAGACATAATATAGGACCTAGACACAGTGTTCTATAGCAAACTGGATTAATTTTAGAGTGAGGTTCCTTAATTCAGTGGTAGTATGTACCACATAGCATCTTGAAAATTATGCTGCAATTTCATTTGAAGTAGAAAATAAGTAATCAGAATATATACTTTATTTTTATGCTATTGTTAGTTTGATTTGCTTTCTTTACATTTTCAGATTTGCAAAATTGAAAATTGTTAGATTTAAGCTGCCATTTTTGAGACTTGAGTTTGGTGGCTTTTTAACCATTTTCTTACAAGGAAATCTGAACAATCAGACATGTTAAGATCTGCCTGCAAAGATCTCTCTGCAAGAATCTAGGCAAGCACATGAAGTTCATATTTTACAAAATTGATCAGCATTATCACAGCTGTACTGAAGTGCAGTTCTCACCATTAAACTTCCTAGATAGTCTCAAAGACATCACTAGCACTATGTTCACATGATCTCAAGCAACATAATTTAATGAACTACCACTTTTTCTGAGGCATGGCAGTGGCTGCTTATAAAAGAGCCAGGATGCAGATGTTAGTATTTTGTAACCCACACATGGAGGACGAGGATGTAGCTGCAACAGATGTGCCGTGCACACACCAGGTGCCTGGTTGTTGTGAGCTGGGTGTGTGCTGAGCACGAGCTGAATGTGTGACTGCTGAGTGTATGAGAGATGTGTGATTGTCATGTGTCAGGTGCATGACAGGCACTTGATTGTCCCAGGACAACAGGGAGAATTTCTTCATGGAAAGGATTATCAGGCATTGGAACAGGCTGCCCAGGCAGTTGGTAGAATCACCATCCTTGGAGGTGTTCAAGAAACGAGTGGACGTTTAGTGCCATGGCCTAATTGACAAGGTGAAAATCAGCCAGAGGTTGGACTCAGAGATCTTGGACATCTTTTCCAACATAAATGATTCTGTGATTCTGTGATTAGCATGTGATTGACATGTGAAACCCTTGTGATTGCTGTGTGATGATCACATGATTAGCGTGTGATGGCCACTGGAGTGCCACGCGCCAGGTGTGCCCCGGGCACGTACCACCAGTGTGCCATCCATGTGCCATCTGTGTGCGGAGCGGACGGGTGTCTGCGCTGGCACCGCCCCAGGCAGGTGGTGACCTCTCGTGGTACCAAGGGTGTTACTCATGGTGTCCCCAAGGCAGAACGAGAGAACAATCAAACCAGTCTTCAATCAGTTGGTTCTCTTCAGCTTGTTGCAAGTAAAATATCTAATTTGTTTTAAATATGGAGGTGTATGGCAATGCATGTTTTTTATTGACTCTGTTAACCCTTCATGTACTGTGTAGGGAGAACAAACTCAAAGGAAACTTTCAGAGTAAGAACCTAGAAGTAACAAACCTAGATGTAACAAACCTAGGGGAAGCAAGAATCTATGAATTGTACATACAGTCAGCAAAAATGGCTCAACCAACCTGCAATATCTTGGTATGTTGCAGTAAAACAGCTACTTCTCACTGGGCAAAAAATAGGTATCTGGTTCACATTCTGCAGAGCTGTGATCTGTTCACAAATTCCAGAGACACTATTTCAGCAGTTAATCATCGAGCTTTGTTTTATATGTTTTCATAATGCTCAGAAGAGCTGTGTGAGGGTGTGTATACATAAATCCATATAGATAGAGAGAGAGACAAAAACACACATATGCAAAGATATAAAAAAAAAATTGTGAGCTTACATGTAGCCTTACTGCCAGAGTAAGAAATAGATTCCAAAGTATTTTCCAGAATGACAGTGTTGTATAGGTAGCTATAATATTTAAACTGACTTGTGAGGAAAAGGAAGAATAGGTTCCAGACCCAAGGGTATCTTTGAAGAGTGAAATCATAAAGGTAATGAACCTAGTTATAGTGACGAATACAGACTGCTATCTTTCACTCAAAATGATATTACTGTCACCAAAATCTATTCATTGTGCCATTTTCAATTCTCACTATGCTTATTCTCAATAGAATTAGGTACTAAAATTACAATTCCTCATATGTTTTATAAATCATGGTAGTAGACTTGAGTATTTTGACCTTTTTAATATTCCTTGGTTTGATTGGCCACTGTGCCTATCTGTTCCATGCATCCCATTATTTTACTGCCTCTCTAACCTATGGGGAAGGGGATGAAGCAGATGGCCAATGAAGATGTAGGATATTGTAAAGGTCAAAGTACTAACATTATTGCTAAATATTTCAGAGCATACTTTAAGTATTAAAGTTCTGACTGCAGTTTCTCATAACTAATGTTGAGCAAAGAGCAGAAAATAGTATGAATTTTTTTCAGCATATTAAATTGGCCAAAATCAAAGTAACTACATAGGGAAGCTGTAACATACTTATTACAACTATATTACTGAGTACTGGCTCAGATTATCTCAGAATTATGCATTTAAATCAATACTTAGAGTACAATAAGAGCATTATGCTCCTGCGTTGGATCCCTTTCCCTGAGCATAGGTAGTTCATATTTGAAAGTTTTATGCAGATGTGTAGGCATGTGGAAGAATTACTAATCATTTAGGAGATTAATAATTATGTTGTGTCTGGGTGGAATATTGGACAGTCTTTAACAGTAATGGGTAAATGTAAAGTGTTAATGGCCTTCTTACCTCCATGTTTCTGGGACTTGAAACAATCTGGAAAAATCAGGATAAAATCTGTGTGCTTATTTCCATGGTGCTTCCCCTTAAACTGGAAACAATGTATACCACTGCTTCTGTATTAAATTTGCTTCTACAAGTTATTTACTTGTTTTTCATGTGACTTACTCAGATTATTTAAACAGAGCAGCTGAAGCTTTTGTATATTGATTTGTAATGATGTAGAATCCAGAACTTCCATACCATAGCCAGGTGAAGTGCCAACATGTAGTGACTTGCCTTGAAAGCATAAGTAGAAAAAATTATAGGAGTAGTATCAAAATTATGGCAAAGACATTTCTTTCCCAACATAACTGGAGTCACTCCAGAAAGCATATTAATACAGCAGGATGTGCATTTTGCTCTAATATCTCTTTTTACAATGTTGACCTTTGTTACCATAAGGCCGACTAAAATCCACACGCACACATATCATCTTAACTGCAATGGGATCCTCTGTGTGAATGTAATATACTGGGTCATGTGCTTTTTAAGGCATATTACTGCCATTTTATTGTACACAGTGTAGCATATATCTTTTAAAAGAGAAACTGTTAATCCAAATGGTTTTGCTAAAAACCTTTACAATAATTTTCTACATTTTCAGCAAGAAGGAGTTAATAAAACCAGTTTGGGTTACGCTACCTTTCTGATGAAGATTATCATCCCAAATGATGAGCCAAGAATTTCAGTTTTGTAGGATATAATGAAAATATCAGTGCTCTAGACTGACTTTTCATCCACCATTAAAATCTTGTTAACTTCAGCACTCGAAATATTTGTGTTCAGAATGAATTACAGTATATGACTAGAACTTCTACTGAAATCTTTCTGAAAAGTGATGCTTTGTAATCCTTCAGCTCAGAGGAGTGTCTAAACTGCCTGTGGTAGGTTATATGCTGTGAGAGATAGTGACAGTACATTATCATGAATATAATTCATGTGTTTAGAAATCCCTACTCCCTTTCTGTTTTCTTCTGTTTCTCTCATCCTAGAAAACTCAACAGGGATTCTGTGACAGCCTAAAAAACCATGAAGTGATGTTTAATCTGGGTTTTCCTTGCCTTGCCATCACTTATCCCTCTGCCTTTAGTTTTAGGTAACATAAAGGTTGACTTAAAAGGGCATACCTGAGGTGTTTGTTATGATCTTTGTACACTGATTTAATATAATTTATCAAAGTTCCATGATTTTAGAATCCAGACAAATATCCCTATAAAGTAGATGATAAGGGAACAAGGACATTTCCTTAACAGCAATGTATACTGAATTCCTGTTAAAGGAGCATGAAGATGGGTAAATTAACCCACAGCTGGTTTAGTGTTTTAATGGGTAGAGGTGACAATTCAGGTCTCTCCGCAAATATCAATATAGGTTATTCAAGGTACAATCATCAAGGAAAAAGTGAATTAAATGTAAAATAAAGTGTAGTTAAATAAATAAATACAACAAGTTACTTTCTAGTAACTCTAGTATTCTCTGGAATCCTGTGCAAAAGGGATTTCTCAATACACAAATATAAGAGAGCCTTGTATCTGCTGATGCTATTGAAGTTACCAAATAACACCTGAAAGGAGATCATTGAAAGAAATGTTTTTGATGGAGAGAAACATCCCTTATATTACTTGATGTCAGTGCCAGATATCCACAGGGGCAGGAGTGCTCCCCTCTATGTCTGTCTAGAAATGTGTTTGAAATCTGTGAGAACCTGCTATCCACCTACATCTTCCCACACAGTTAGGGGACGGACTGAGTTGTTACTCAGGATTCGTCAAGTTCAAAAGTTAACAGTTGAGAGCCTGTGTTTGTGTATTTTTCTGCAGCATTAAAGTGTGTGTCTAGGTAGGAGGAAAACCATATTTATTGTCAGTCTGGAGAACACTTCTCAGAATGTAACACCTTTGCCATTTCCCTTTCATACTTTTATTAGGTGCTATAAATGTAAGCATAACTTTATAATTAAGTAGATTTTGATAATAGACCTCAATTTCCAGGCTGTAGTACCCTTTTAATTCCCTGCATGATGCCCCAGTCTAAAAGACATTAATAGAGATGTTCTAATGTTGAAAAGAAAAGTGAGGGAAATCAGCATTAAAACTTAGTAAAGTCCTAGGTAGTAAAAAGCCTTTGTGCTGAAGATTGTTCTCCCACAGAGTAACAGAATTTTCTTTTAGCCTTTACAGTCAGACCTCACGCAGTTGAAATATTATAATCAAAGCTCTTTGCTGCCTTGTGTTGAATCTACTGTACTTGAAATCTTTTTATTTAGTGAGAAACAGTGTTTCTATCCTAAATAATATGATGAAAGCATTCAAAATGTCAAATGAACCTTTACCAGCTAAAAATATCTCCACTTTTTACTATTACAATAGTAAAGGGAATTGCCTGTAGGTGACTGGAATGATTAAAAAGGAATAGAGAACATACAATAGTTGCTCCAAAGGGACTGCAAGAGTTCATCACACTGTCAGGTGTCACTGTTACTTTTATCCCCAATTTCCTAACCAGGATGGTGTACTACTTTGTTCAGGACAGGTTTGCACTGTCAGGAAAACTACAGTTTTGTTCAGACTCCTTTGTCAGTTGCTTTTAGCTTCCACTTGTTATCCTCTCCATTCTTTCCTGCATGAAGGTGGTTTCAGCTTACAAATAGCTATTCCACAAAGCAAATGAGCCCTACCAACCTGTGCTTGTCAGTCCATGGTTCAAATTTTTAAGAAAATGACATATTTGAAAATTAATCATGTCTAAGTTAAGTAAATAATTTTGTGCATATCTCTAGTTTTCCTGGCATCGTGAGGAATACAAAGTGGTACTAGCAATATCTAAAGAAAAATAATAAGTAAATAATTTACAGTGACTACCACTATAAATTGGTAGCTTGTTGAAACAAGATCTGTTTTAAGACTAGCACGTTTCCTTTCAGTAGGACATAAAGTATACTAGTATTTAATGCTTTTCCTAGCCTTAAAACATAAATAAGAATAAGGTATTTCATAACTTCTCATCAATACATTTATCTCTTGACATAAACAGACTTCTAATGATGAGAAAGTTTCCTGCTCATGGTAGCTGTTAAGAAGAACTTTGTGATACTACCTGTTTTCCTATTAAAATGCCACTGGATTCTAAATAACTCTAAATCACCTCATACAGCTGAGATCAACAAACCCAGCAGAAAAAACATATGCTGGTGGGTGGTACATATAACTGTGATCAAATGCAATTAGAATATGCAAGGAATGGTATAAAGAGTCAACACCAAGAAGCTGGTGTTGAAAGAACTGAAAGAAAAAAAACTGTCTAGTTCCTCCCATTCAAAGAACTATTTTCCTTCTGTATTCCTCATGTCTTCTCCACTGAGACAGAAAGGAATACAGGTCTGGAATGGATTTAATTTAGCACCTGAGTGAGAAGACAGCCCAGAAATGGAAAAGAAATGAGAGGAAGGAAAGAGTCTGGGGAAGAAAATGGGAGCACGGAAGATTTGTCACATGGGTTTTTAAACTGTGCTTTGGCTCTTAGTCATCTTGCCATAAGAAAAATTTCAAGAAAGCCTTGGCTACAGATGGCTATGCCAAGTCCCCGGTGAGCTGTGACTTGGCATAACTAGCTGGACACACTGCCATCCAGCTTCAGGCTGTCTGCTAGTGACAACTGCCAGCAAGTGACAGAGATTCTCTTTGTGCTGTTCAGACCTGTTGCTTACTCAGGTCTGCACACTGATCAGAAGGTTTTGCAGTCATCCATTTCTGCTGTTGAAAACTCCTCTTGTCAGAGAAGGAAGGTGCTGAATCTTTATGGCTAGGCAGATGCTAAAGGACCTAGTCTGGCTCAGAAGATGCAGCACCAGTGTTATGTGGTTTGCATGGAAAGGTTTTGGTAGTGGAGGGGCTACAGGGGTGACTTCTGTGAGAAGACGCCTGATGCTGTGCACAGTATAAGTGGTCTCAAGACAGACCTACTGCTGGAGAAGGCTGAACCCCTCACTGACGCTGGAATTCCCTCTAGAATAACACATTTAAGGAGATGAAAAAACTGCTGTGCCACAGCAAGTGGGAGAGAGGAATGAGAAGATGTCAGATGAACAACCCTGAAGATACCAAGGTCAGTTAAGAAGGGAATGGGAAGAGATGTTGGGTGGGAAGAGGTGTTGCTGACTCCAGAGCAGTGGTACCCCTGCAGCCCCTGGTGAAGACCATGGTGAGGCAGGCTGCTCCCCTTCAGCCCATGGAGTTCCATGGTAAAGCAGATCTATACCTGCAGACTGTGGAGGACCTCACACTAGAGCAGATGGTTGTGTTCTGAGGGAGACTTTGACCTTGTGATTGGAGCCAGTTTCTGGCAAGACTGTGGACCTGTGGAGAGAAACTCCATGCTGGAGCAGTTTTGCAGGTCAGACTTGTGATCTCATGCTGGAGAACTCTGTTACTGAGGGGCTGCACTCCATTCTTATATTGACGCATGAGCGTTTCATTATATTTTCTTCCATTGCCTAGCGAAGTTGGGAAGGGATAGTGAGGCTTTGTGGGCATCTGCAGTCCATCCAAGAGCAAACAGTCACTTCTCTCCTGATGTGACAGGTGACAGTAATGTGGGAGATATCCTTCATCAGGCCACTGATGGAGTGACAAAATTCTTAATAGCACAGCTATCCCAGAAAAGCCTTTCAGAGGGCAGTCCTTTTTTTCAGTTAAAAAAGGTAACAGTTTTTATTTGATAGTAGGAGACCCATATATCCTAAAATCCAGCATCATTCCGTTCAGTATCCTTTCTTAATGCTCACAGTGCTCTTTCTCAATTACTCAACAGTACAGTAACTACTTTGTTGCCATTATTTCAGAAAAGCTGAACTTAGTCATTGTGCCAGCAGGCAAAATTTTGTATATAATTAAGTCAGGCCAGGCAGTAGTGCGGGGTGTTCAACTAAAGTCAATTATAACAAAATCACAGAATACTCAGGGTTGGAAGGGATCCCTGGAGATCATCTAGTCCAACCCCCTTGCCAAGGTAATTAAAGATATTGGATATTGGTCTTTAAGAATCCTGTGTTTTAGGCAACATGAAAAGTTTTCAAATTTCATTCAATGCCTACGATAGTCTACTAAAAGGAAGATTCATGGCTTAGAACACTAATCACTCACTTCAGCTAAACAATAATGATACAATTTTACGAGTTTGAAAATTCCCCTAATAGTCACAAAGTATACACTTAGTATGTGTTCTTTGATGAATAGTATTAAAACTTGTCAAAATAATGGGGATGATG
>VYZQ01030281.1:0-11945 GCA_013400655.1 Mystacornis crossleyi
CTTGTTTGTAAAGACAAGTCCCTCATTCCTTTCACTCCCAACACAGGTCCCACAAAAATCCAGCAACAACCCAAGGAAAAGGAGACAGGATCCCAAAACCCGAAGTTGTTATGTTTGAGATGATACAAAATTTAATTTTTTTTCATGTTACTTTAGTCAGTTTTCACAGAATCATAGAATGAACTAGGTTGGAAAAAACCTTTGATATCATCAAGTCCAACCTATGTTCTCCTTCACACTGGCAGAAGGGAATTTAAGTTTCTTTCCAGGGCATTGTTCCACCAGGTGAAGGCCTGATGAGCTTAACATCTCAACAGACTGGGAGTAGCACAGAAGATACACAAAAGATAACAATCATTAACGACCATTAACAGACCATCAGCTCCAAACAATACCCCTGGCATGGTCGGAGGCACCTGGACTAGGAAAGGAGAGATGAGAATGAGGACCTAATTAGCATCAGAGGCGAAGAAATCCAAATCCAATAGGAAACCAGATACTAAGAACTGCGCAACTTGGATCCAATGAACATTGAACCAATGAATTTCTATGGGTTTTGACTGTATAAGGTTTGTGAAAAATCTAGTAAAATTCATATGTCATGGAATGATTTTGTTTGCACACCCAGGCTATGTGTGGAGGAAATTATTTCTGTTGCACATCCTGTCCAGAATAAAGTAATGCCTTGATTCTCTAACACTAAAAATGTTGGAGGGTTTTTTTGTTTTTCCCGCAGTTTCAGTGACAGTTAAAGGCAGAGAAAAGCTGTGAGGTTGCAGCAGAATGCCAGCAGCCTTTTCATCCTCCTAATGTGTCATTTTCTGTTGATTAAATTTTCATTGGAAAAAAACTGTCAGGCTGCTATTTCCCTCAGACCAAATCATAGTAATGAAAGCTTGTAAAGTAGCCATTCATTCAATCAAAACTTATTACTCGAAGCGTGGTTCTATTTTTTCCTCCTGTACTCCACAATAAGCATCCCTATTCAATGACTATTATTATGGGAATTGTTCTGTAATGAAAACGTAAATCCTCACAACAGGAGTGCATTTTTGCAAACAGTGTAAGAGGGGGCAGGTTTCCAGTACCTCCTATGGCTATAATCTGTGGAACCTATTCATATGCTGTAGTTAATGCCACACTTAATGGCTTCAGGATGGAAAAAGCCCCCCAGGCTGAAGATCCATGGTGCTCCAGAGGTCTCCCTGGCAGTTTATTGTGTCCTTAAGGAATCTTGTTCTCTTTGTCATAAGAAATACAGTCACCTAATGCAGTGTGACAGATTCCTGCCCTAGCTGGGGATAGTCAGCCTTGATTTTGCTGAGCAAAAGCTTGGATAACTTAAATATCCACATGTGAATGTGCCTTATATCTCAACCAAATGGGAACAGAGCATGTAAATAGAGCATAGGTAAAATTTTCTACCTGACAGTTGTTATAAATGCATATTATAATACTGACTTTTTGCAAATAATTAAGTGAATTGCTGTATAGTGTTAAAGTAGCTTTGTTATAAAGACATAGGGGGGTTTTTTTGTAACAATAACTAATGCCTTTATTTCTGTAGTAAAATAGCTGATATAGTTATGCTTGTGGAAGCTGAACTGTCTGCTTGGTTGGATAACATCCAGTGAACGTAAGATGAAGACCCCTGCTGCTGACTTGCCAACTATCAGCAAATACCGTCTGTGAACGCTACAGACCGAAGCCCAAAGTGGAGGTGATAATAAAAACTGATCAAAACCACAGCCAAGAAATACGCATGCTCTAAAAAGGCGGACCCCAGGAGGAGCCATGCTAAACAGTTCCTAGAAGATGTAAACGAGTTTGGGGGAAAAGTTTGAATATGTATAATTGTTTATGAATATGCATTAATAGTAAAGGTATGTAAAGGGTGTCTCCAGATAGCAGGTGTGCTCTTGGCTGCGAGCCAGGGGTACCTGGCGCTGGGCCCTTGGCTGAGAGCTAGGTGTACCCAGTGCTGTAACTTTTGCTTTATTGTTTTTGTCCCTTATTGTCCTTTTATTAAAACTTTTAAATTCTCACAGGAGAGTGAACCTTGTTTTTCACACAGTTCAGCTGATGAATGAGTAGGAGTTAAATTCACCCCACTTTAGGGCACAAGAAAGAGTGGTCCTAATTTCCTTGTCGATGGCATCACTGGAAATGCCTTCTCTGCAAGTGCAGGGTGAGTGAATTAAGTCTGAATATTGTGCTCTCTCTGTTTCTCTGCTTTATTTCCACCTGAAATGCCATGCTAGGGATGACTTGGCTCCCTCAGGAAGCTGAAACTCAGACTAAAGTCATCAGGGCTGTTGGGCTGCTGCTGGGCCAGGCTTTGGACAGCTAAGGTCCAAAGCCAGCCTGCCTGTGAGCTCTCTGTTCCTGGAGAGGGAAATGGGCTGGGAGGGACGAGTATGAGAGAAGTGGGACAGAAAATACAGATCCCAACCCATCTAATATTATTATCTGATGCTACTGCTCTTACTGGGAGCAATACTCTCCAGCTCTTGAGCCAGGTAAGGCTGGCAGGAAAGTGGGGAGAGAAACTAAAGGGAAGCAGAAGTCTCCAGTTACCTCATGGCGAATAATCCTTCTATGAAGCAGATCTTTAAATGTCTTAAAGTCAAAATTCTTGGTACCATCAGTATATCTTTTGCTGCTAAAAATATTGCAGAAGTCTCCAATAGTCCTGAGAGGTTTTTATACACCTACATTTACATTATACCAGATCCTGCTTTTTATTTTCAAAGAGGTCGAAGATTAAACCCAAACTGTCCCTTTAATTGTGTTTCTTCTCCTGATCTTACAGTGGCAGCTGAGACATGCACAATACTGCAGAGGGTGGTCTTCAGGTTGCCAAAGCAGCTTCTTCTCTAAGCACCGACAACAACAGCCTTTTACNAGCCTTTTGAACTGATTGTTTATTGTGGGATGAAGAAAATACAGGTGCCCCCTTTTTTTTTTTTTTTTTTTTTTTTGATCTGTACTTCCAGAGAGATTCATCACAGATCTAAACACAGTTGGGCTGGCATAAAGATCTTTAATAAAGGGGAAAGTCAGGTACTGATTTACTATTGGTGGGAAGAAAAAGGGAATATAATCCCTCCTTCAGATGACCTGGGTACAGCATCCTGCAGGGAGCAAGGTGTTCTGCAGGACTTCGTGGTGGTGGTGGACATGTTCCTTTCTCCTTTGGTTTTCTTCATACACCCCTAAAGCTTCATTCCAACAGGCACAGTCTGCTGAGAACATCAACGTGGATACAGAAATGCTGCTTGCAAGAACTTTTCTTGCTTCTCTCTGGTCCTGTGGAAGAGAAAAGCCTCTCACGAGGACTATCAGTACAGTTATTGTAAACTGTGAACACCTGCAAATTGTTTATAGTACAGTAGAAAAATATTCTCACAATGGATGTTCTAGGATTTCAGCCAATCACCCCAGGGGGGTGGCTGATCTCTTGACCAATTAGGCTATGAAGAAAAAAGTCTATAAAAGAGTTGTAAAATAATTAAATAAATGACTATTGCTGCACCATCCCTGCCTGCTGGATCTCTCTCTTCTCCCTCCTACTACTGTCAGCTACAGCAACATATCAGACTTCTGACAGTGCAGCACAGAACTGCAACACAGTTCCTTAAAGAGCAATTCTGCATTAGCACAAGATGGAATAGCTTTATATATCACAGGCTTTTGCCTGCATGTTTCATTTTCATTTTCATCCACAGCATAAAAACAAGAAATGAGGCTGCTGAATGAACTAGGTGGAAAAGCAACTGAAAATGCTGACAGAAGATGAAATGCTGAGGGCAGCTGCCTGTGCTTTGCTACAGCTGAATCAAAATCTTAGTCTTCAAATGTTTGCCTGAACCTTAGGCCAAGACAAGCTTGGACCCAATAGAGAAGTTCCTGGCAGCACCCATTTCATGTGCTGATTATAAAGCACTATTTCAAATGCGCTCATATTTACATAATTTAAAAATTGTCTTGTACATATACATGAAGGAGCTGTTTGTGTACTGTACGTTAGTGATCAACTTTGCTGTTTCAATAATTTAATAGCACACTTCAAATATCACATTTTAATATTCTTAATTAACCAAGTCACACATTGGGTTACATTGTATAGTCTGGAGTTTTTGAACAGCAGGAGAGTCTCTTCCACTGGATTCCCAGAGGACAAGAGCTACACAACGACCACTGGACTTCCCGAGGAGGACCAGACCTTTTTTCTACAAGATCACCATTTTCAACAGAACCACTTCAAAGAGAACTGCAGCTATCATCTAACTGGACTGCTACCACCACCCTGCTCGGTAGGGTGTCAGGTCGTATCCTGACTCTGTCAGCTTAAACCAGTGTTGCTATATTATTGCTCTGTTTTATATATATATATATTAGTAAAGAACTGTTATTCCTATTCCCCATATCTTTGCCTGAAAGCCCCTTAATTTCAAAATTATAATAATTTGGAGGGAAGGGGGTTGCATTTTCCATTTCAAGGGAGGCTCCTGCCCTCCTCAGCAGACACCTGTCTTTCAAACCAAGACACATGTGTTTGCTGAATAATGAACAAATGCACCTGACTGTGCTGCATTTTGTGCTGATGCTGTTAATAATTTTTTTCTGATTTTCTGACATACCTTTGTGATTTAGTCAAAGGTAATATGCAAGGATTCAGTGAGATATACTGACAATTGCTCTTTATGCTTTCCTGATAATGCTGTAGACATCACTGAGCTGCAAAGAGTTGATAAAACTGCACACACTTTACTTATTGCTCCATTATTCTTTGCTAATTGAGCCACATAGTTTAGTCAAGTCTTTACAAGCTTTGCTAATAGACTTTCATACCAATTTTGTTCAATATGCTACAGCAAAGAGAATGTTTACTACCTGCTGAGCTGCAGGAATCATGATAGATAACAGTTCTGAAGTTGTCATCAGTCAATAAAAACAGACAGTAGCATGAGCAGCTGATTTGGGGAGCTGACTGCCTTTGCAATGCTCATGGAAATGATCTGGATTAACCCATATCATAACTAAGTTGCAAACTCAGTGGGGGCCAGATGGCAAAGTACTCTGTTTCTCTGAAACACTGGTTACATGGGCCATTAGGTAAGAACTTATTTTGCAGAAGGAGAAGTATAACAGTAAGAAGTTTAATTAGAATCTCTGAGTTCAAACCCACTTCTTGGAACGTTCTCCTTAATCAAGGACCCTCAGAGCTCCAGATATCATCCATTTCCAGAGGTGAACAATTCCTCTGAGGGTGGTAGATTATCTCAAGGAGGGAGACAAAAGTGTTCCCTGTACAAGATGGCAACCTGGAACAGTGTGTGGCTTATCCCATGACACTGTTCTTGCCTTCTCCTCATTTTCACTTGCTTTGCTTTCAACTCACAAATATGGAAAAGAGGCACTACTTGTTCTATGGAGCTGCTTTTCCTTTCTGTGCTGGTCAAAATGTGTTTGGTGCAGTTCCTCTCAAAGAGGTTCTTGGAAAGTGGTGCCATTTCCCTTTACAATGGATGAGGAACAATCCCATGACAAAACAGCAGCATTCAATCAAAAAGAAATTATTGTTCTGTAACAAAAATAATTTGTAATACTAAAAAAAATTTTCTACCATTATAGGAGGGTGATTTTTTTTCNTTCCACTGGATTCCCAGAGGACAAGAGCTACACAACGACCACTGGACTTCCCGAGGAGGACCAGACCTTTTTTCTACAAGATCACCATTTTCAACAGAACCACTTCAAAGAGAACTGCAGCTATCATCTAACTGGACTGCTACCACCACCCTGCTCGGTAGGGTGTCAGGTCGTATCCTGACTCTGTCAGCTTAAACCAGTGTTGCTATATTATTGCTCTGTTTTATATATATATATATATTAGTAAAGAACTGTTATTCCTATTCCCCATATCTTTGCCTGAAAGCCCCTTAATTTCAAAATTATAATAATTTGGAGGGAAGGGGGTTGCATTTTCCATTTCAAGGGAGGCTCCTGCCCTCCTCAGCAGACACCTGTCTTTCAAACCAAGACACATGTGTTTGCTGAATAATGAACAAATGCACCTGACTGTGCTGCATTTTGTGCTGATGCTGTTAATAATTTTTTTCTGATTTTCTGACATACCTTTGTGATTTAGTCAAAGGTAATATGCAAGGATTCAGTGAGATATACTGACAATTGCTCTTTATGCTTTCCTGATAATGCTGTAGACATCACTGAGCTGCAAAGAGTTGATAAAACTGCACACACTTTACTTATTGCTCCATTATTCTTTGCTAATTGAGCCACATAGTTTAGTCAAGTCTTTACAAGCTTTGCTAATAGACTTTCATACCAATTTTGTTCAATATGCTACAGCAAAGAGAATGTTTACTACCTGCTGAGCTGCAGGTATAGATAACAGTTCTGAAGTTGTCATCAGTCAATAAAAACAGACAGTAGCATGAGCAGCTGATTTGGGGAGCTGACTGCCTTTGCAATGCTCATGGAAATGATCTGGATTAACCCATATCATAACTAAGTTGCAAACTCAGTGGGGGCCAGATGGCAAAGTACTCTGTTTCTCTGAAACACTGGTTACATGGGCCATTAGGTAAGAACTTATTTTGCAGAAGGAGAAGTATAACAGTAAGAAGTTTAATTAGAATCTCTGAGTTCAAACCCACTTCTTGGAACGTTCTCCTTAATCAAGGACCCTCAGAGCTCCAGATATCATCCATTTCCAGAGGTGAACAATTCCTCTGAGGGTGGTAGATTATCTCAAGGAGGGAGACAAAAGTGTTCCCTGTACAAGATGGCAACCTGGAACAGTGTGTGGCTTATCCCAGGACACTGTTCTTGCCTTCTCCTCATTTTCACTTGCTTTGCTTTCAACTCACAAATATGGAAAAGAGGCACTACTTGTTCTATGGAGCTGCTTTTCCTTTCTGTGCTGGTCAAAATGTGTTTGGTGCAGTTCCTCTCAAAGAGGTTCTTGGAAAGTGGTGCCATTTCCCTTTACAATGGATGAGGAACAATCCCATGACAAAACAGCAGCATTCAATNTCCATTTCAAGGGAGGCTCCTGCCCTCCTCAGCAGACACCTGTCTTTCAAACCAAGACACATGTGCTTGCTGAATAATGAACAAATGCACCTGACTGTGCTGCATTTTGTGCTGATGCTGTTAATAATTTTTTTCTGATTTTCTGACATACCTTTGTGATTTAGTCAAAGGTAATATGCAAGGATTCAGTGAGATATACTGACAATTGCTCTTTATGCTTTCCTGATAATGCTGTAGACATCACTGAGCTGCAAAGAGTTGATAAAACTGCACACACTTTACTTATTGCTCCATTATTCTTTGCTAATTGAGCCACATAGTTTAGTCAAGTCTTTACAAGCTTTGCTAATAGACTTTCATACCAATTTTGTTCAATATGCTACAGCAAAGAGAATGTTTACTACCTGCTGAGCTGCAGGTATAGATAACAGTTCTGAAGTTGTCATCAGTCAATAAAAACAGACAGTAGCATGAGCAGCTGATTTGGGGAGCTGACTGCCTTTGCAATGCTCATGGAAATGATCTGGATTAACCCATATCATAACTAAGTTGCAAACTCAGTGGGGGCCAGATGGCAAAGTACTCTGTTTCTCTGAAACACTGGTTACATGGGCCATTAGGTAAGAACTTATTTTGCAGAAGGAGAAGTATAACAGTAAGAAGTTTAATTAGAATCTCTGAGTTCAAACCCACTTCTTGGAACGTTCTCCTTAATCAAGGACCCTCAGAGCTCCAGATATCATCCATTTCCAGAGGTGAACAATTCCTCTGAGGGTGGTAGATTATCTCAAGGAGGGAGACAAAAGTGTTCCCTGTACAAGATGGCAACCTGGAACAGTGTGTGGCTTATCCCATGACACTGTTCTTGCCTTCTCCTCATTTTCACTTGCTTTGCTTTCAACTCACAAATATGGAAAAGAGGCACTACTTGTTCTATGGAGCTGCTTTTCCTTTCTGTGCTGGTCAAAATGTGTTTGGTGCAGTTCCTCTCAAAGAGGTTCTTGGAAAGTGGTGCCATTTCCCTTTACAATGGATGAGGAACAATCCCATGACAAAACAGCAGCATTCAATCAAAAAGAAATTATTGTTCTGTAACAAAAATAATTTGTAATACTAAAAAAAATTTTCTACCATTATAGGAGGGTGATTTTTTTTCTCCTAGAGAACAACAGAAATCCACAGACTTCACAACTACAGCACTACAGGGCTTAGGCAAAATCAGCCACCTGAGAATACAGCCCTGCCAGCCTCTGTGCAAGGGGGGGAAAAAAAAAAACCAATTATGAAGTCTAATTTAATTGTTAAAATGCATCAGTAAAAGAGGGATTATTGGGACGGACAATGTGCAAAGCTCAGAAGAGAGAATTTATATTCAGCCACTTTCTATACTCTGCAAAATGCAAGAAAAGAAGCTGGTGCAGAAGATGGTGTGACTAAATAACAGTTCCTGTATCTCAGGGCTCTCTTGTCTCTCCATTCCACACTATCTTCTTATAGCAAGGTTACTCTCTCATTCATTTTATACATGAAACTTCCATAATCAAAGTTTGTTCTGCAGCAAGGAGAGAATACAGAAAACTCAAGGGGTACCTTGCAGATATCAGAGATAAGAGCATCTGCCTTGGTCAGCAAAATACAAGGGGATTAAGTATTGAAAAGGAAAATTCAGTCAATAATAATTATAAAACCATTGTGTAGTACCAAAGAAGAGTTCAATGAGCCAAACACTGACCTAAAGTTCTCATTTTGTCTGGTGATAAAAATCTGCTCAGTCATATTAAAGACTCATCTGTACCTGAGCAAAACTGAAAACACAAAGGGGATTTAGTCACACTGACAGAAGGGACACCCAGGGCCCAGGCAAGGACAGCACCATAGTTTCCCTGTTTGAAACAAAATTTAGAGGAACGTCAGAGTTTGAACGGGCTCTCTTAAAAGGCAGGTTACAGCCACCTTTCCCCCACCAGGTCTGGGAAAGAAATATTCCTCAGAGGAGAGGATAAAAAACCTATTTATTTAACAAACACACAGGAAAAGAATAAAAATAGTAAATAATAAAACCTCTTGCTGTGGAGAGAAACCTGTGAAGATTTTAAAGTCCTTCTGTGGGTGTGGTCTTTCTCCTCCTCTTTGGAGCTGGGTCAGTGTAGGCCTGCCTCTGGGGCCTCGGTGGAAAGTTCTCCTGGATGATGTGTTTGGTGTTGTTGCACAGTTCCAGAAGAAAAGAAGAAGAAGAAGCCAAAGTGCCAGGGAGACAAAGTAGTTTAACTCTCCGTCTCTCTCTTCTGAGAAAAAAGAGGCAAGAGCTGGGAAAAGACGGAAGGTGCTTTTTCTCTGCTCTCCAGCAGCAGAAGCACACAGAGCAGATAGAGTGACCTTGGAGCACACACTGCTGTGAAAAGTTCATCTTTTTTTTCCCCCTTTCTCTCCTACCCAGTTTTAAAGGCACAGAAAGGCACAAGAATCATATCTGGGCATAGAGTAGTGATAGGGGATACAACATCATAAAATCACCCAAGACAACAACCCTCTGGTTATATCATCTTGTCTAGAAGTAATCTCCAACAGAGTTATCAACCTCATTGCAAACACTTTTCTCTACTTAAAGCAACCTGGGACTGAAATCTGTTCTAAGCTGAGGAATACCATCAACTGTGCTGCTAAAATCCCTCTTTACGGGGATTTCTCCCACTTCCAGCACTGTGTTGACTCCCATTACAAAAGTGTATATACCATATAACTGTACCTATCACACTGCACTGTGCAGTGATACAAAATTATTACACAACATCATCAGTTGTGACCCAACATCTTCAGCTTTGTGTCCAACATCATGGACGTGCCTCTTCTATGTGAGTCCATGGAGGAATTCCTGGTCGAGGATATACAGTTGTGTGGAGGTTACCCCCTGGGGGGATGACTTGGGAGTGGGAGCATGGGTCAGGTTACATGGGGCTGCCAGGCTACCTGATGCTATTGTGCCTAAACCTGTTTCTCATTGGTCATTTCAAATGTAACCCCACCCTGGTAATGCTATACTTAGTGGGGTGTTCAGATGATTCGAGGGAGCTCTCTGAACAGTCTGTGCCAGGCCCAGCCACGAGGCTGTGAGAAAATAAAGAACATCTCTGAATATCTACAAAGAATATCGTCCTCTGATTCTTTCTACGGGCCAAACCTGTCTGCCAGGGAAGGTTGCAGGCTTCACAGCAACACAGTTGCACCATTCCCATTGCACTTAGGAGATGTCAGATCTGCCTTCTCCAGCGTCCACATGGATCATGCAGTGTTCATGTGCCTGGGAAGAAGAGATCCCTTCATGTGTTCTGCCCTCTTTTCTCTGCAGGACATCTGGCAGAAACTATGGGATGAACTTCCAATCCCCTCAGAGCCTCCCTGCTGAGTTTCTGGGGATTAGGTCTTGTTCAGTCTCTAGTCTATTGAACCTGCGCATGTCAGAACTTAAAACCCTGAGTTTTCAAAAGCAAATCTATTACTCCCTTTAGCACAACACTTCTGGAAACCCATCCTGGCATCAATTAGCTCTCAGTCTTCCCATCAGTTTAATTAGCACACACTTGGTGGAACAACAGAAAAACTTCCCTGAATGTTGAAAGAAGTCTGCAAAAAAGGCTAGGACAGTGTTATTATGCTTTGTATCCAGGCATCCCTTCTTTAATCCATCACAGGGCTTAGAAGTGCATGCATCAGTGGCACATCTCCTGTGTCCTCATAGTGTTGGAAATATTAATAATCCGAAGCACTGTAGCATGGGGTAATGACTATATCTGAGTTTTAATGATGTGTCATGCAGCACTCAGACATTAATAAGCTGTCTTTCATATTAAAAAATGGAATTCTTTATGATGGATAAAAGGCAGACACTACAGGGAGCTGAAATAAATATATAAAAAATAAAAAAATAAAGCTTTGAGTATTATTCTCCCCTATTAAAAGAAAAAATATTTTAAAAAATTTTAAATCAGTAGCTGAATTGATAATTTCCTGATGATAAATAGGGTTGTAACACACCCTGACCACAGCAACTTTATAGATATCATTTCATTTTCTGTGCCATGCCAAGCCTGCAGCCAGCTGGATGGTTAAGCAGGGTCCTTGTTGTTAACCAGTCTGTCAATCAACAAAAGCACGTGCTTAATTTTAAGCCATTTAAGTAAGAAGCCATCAGTGCCTGTAAGTTTAATTACATGCTTAGAAATCATTCTGCATCAAAAGCTAGCAAATAAGGCTATGCAATTAAAACTACTCAAGTTCTCACTACATACTATTGTATTTTCTTCTCCTGCTGAAAATACGTTCATAGAAAAGCGAAGTTTGGTGAAGTATCACCAGAGGAGCTTACAAATTTCTTGATATTGCTAAGAAACCCACCACGATGCTATGCAGTAAAAGGTCTACTTAAGTTAAATTATCCCTTTTATTTAAAACAAAGTGATTTTAACTCAGTGTGAAAGATGTGTTCAATTTAGGAACATTCTAAATCAATCATTAACACCTCATCCTATGAGGACTGCTTACACGGTGTTTCAGACTTTATTAAAAAGAAAAAATAAGCTGAAATATCTCCACCTGTCATGGGTTGACACCTCTTCCTGCTTTTCAGGTTTTTCCTCCTTTTGACTCTGTTTCCTGGAGGAAGTGGTTTGCAGCAACAGGTGCTGTAATTTCCTCCAGAACTGGACAGAACCAATCAATTAACTAATTTGAATATCGACAGCTCTATTGAGCCACTTAGAGAAGGGGTACACCCTGTGAATTCAGATTAAAAGGAGATGAAGGGCGGGAATCTTTCTCTTGCTCTTCCGGCGAAGACAGAGGTAACAGAGGGCCCGCTCAGCCCCCTGGGGGGGGTTGGGCCGGCC